>VMBQ01002724.1:6978-30170 GCA_007657795.1 Dreissena rostriformis
TAGATGACCCCTATTGAAATTGGGGTCACAAGGTCAAAGGTAAAGGTCACAGTCACAATAAGGGTGAAAATCGATTCCAATCAATAACTTGTCAACAAATTGACTGATTGGCTTGATACTTCACATTTGCATTGGCCTGGGACAGTAGATGGCCCCTATTGAAATTGGGGTCACTAGGTCAAAGGTCAAGGTCACTGTTACAATAAGTGTGAAAATCGTTTCCGATCAATAACTTGTCAATCAATTGACCGATTGACTTGATGCTTCACATGTGCATTGGCCTTGGACAGTAGATGACCCCTATTGAAATTGGGGTCACTAGGTCAAGGTCGCTGTCACAATAAGTAAGAAAATCAAGGCCCTGTTTGGGGGGCATATGTCTCCACCATTGTTACTCTTGTTATTATTATGGCCCCCTTCGAAGAGGAGGGGGTATATTGTTTTGCTGGATGAAGGTCGGTCGGTCTCAGACCACGGAACTCTTGTTATTATATAATTGTCCCCTACCGGTTTCACCGGAGGGGACTTATGGTTTGTGCTCTGTGTGTCTGTAAGTCCGTCACACTTTTCTGGACTGTGCGATAACTTTAAATGTTCTTCATATTTTTAGCTCACCTGAGCACAACGTGCTCATGGTGAGCTATTGTGATCGCCTTTTGTCCGTCCTGCGTCGTCCGTCGTGCGGCGTCAACATTTACCTTGTTAACACTCTAGAGGTCACATTTATTGTCCAATCTTCATGAAACTTGGTCAGAACATGTGTCTCAATAATATCTTGGACGAGTTCGAAAATGGTTCCGGTTGGTTGAAAAACATGGCTGCCAGGGGGCGTGGCAGTTTTCCTTATATGGCTATAGTAAAACCTTGTTAACACTAGAAGTCACATTTTTGGTCCAATGCTCATGAAACTTGGTCAGAATATTTGTACTAATGATATCTGTCGTNNNCCACCACCACTACCACCACCCACCACCACCACTCACCACCACCACCCACAACCACCACCCACCATCACCACCACCACCATTCACAGTGACAAAAAATGTATTCACACAATGGCTGCCACTACAACTGACAGCCCATATGGGGGCATGCATGTTTTACAAACAGCCCTTGTTTAATCATTGCTTGCAGACAAAAAAAAAATCAACTGCTAAATATCCATGGCGAAACCCTGCTTGAGATTCATCAATTTTATTATACGCTTCTGCCCAATCATAAAGGCGTTTGTAAATTATACTATTGTATTCAAATGTATGTATGAAATATAGTTTAATTTTGACAACTTGCTTCTGAAAATAGGTCAGTAAGAAATAAGATAGAAAAGTTTCAATATTGGTTGTTTTAAACAAATTGTTCTTGTTTTAAACACTTTAAAAACACAAGTACAGTCGTAATGATGCACATATATGAAGTATGTCTGCTTGTGTTAATTTCTCTTATATGTCAAGACATTATTAAAACATTTGTGCCTGTGTAGGAAATGTATTATTGCTGCATATAGTAACATTCATATGTTCATGTTGATTGAATTGTGTAATTCAATAATTGTTTCGAAATTCCGAATGTGTAATTGTTTCCATCTGTGAAATTGTGCAACTGTTACTACATTTTGTATTAATTTCTAACTCACCATGAGTTGCATTTCAACATGTCAAACTGTTAAACAAACTTTTACACAAAAAGCTGATACTTATAAGATTAATGTCACACTTAACTATTGAATTATTGCAATATATGCAGATATTAAAGATGCGTAATTGCAAATTTATAACAACACATATGTTATACAATAACACTGCAGTCTTTTTATTAAGATTATTTAGCAGTTACATTAATTCACTAGCTTTATGGTTCTCTGTTTTGCAGTATATAAGTGTGCTGTGAGTCCAACAGGGGACAAGTTGTACATCACTAACTTGTCCCGTAACGAGCTTCTCACCCTGGCCAGGAATGGAACACTCCTGACTGTCTTCACTGACCCTGCATTAAAAGGCCCACGTGGTGTACACGTGACACCTGCAGGCCAGGTACTGGTCTGTGGAGGATGGTACACTATCCTGCAGGTGGACAATGAAGGCAGAAGGAAGCTGGCTATTCTTGCTACAGAGGCGGATGGAGTGGTGTACCCATGGTCAATCTGCTACAACATACACACTGCCTCCATCATTGTGGGACTTGATAGCAGCAGTATCCTGGTGTTCAGAGTGAAATGATGTGTACATGTAAATATAATAGTTGTTGTTATTAGTGATTTATTATTACATACCAATGTATTATGTTGATCATGATAACATTGTAGCTTATTATGTTACAATACCACATTGCAGCTGCAAATCATTTGTGTACGCGTATTGTTATTTGATTATATTATGTGAAGTAAAACCGTTTTTCTTAGAATTTTAGAACTAATACATATTATGTTATGTTCTTATAACAATTGTTTAAGTATTCTCTTTTAATTAACACATTGTCTTGAACTGCGTATGAAAAAAACCAAACCATTTTCAAATGTTTCAAGTGTACATTTAATGTTTGTACATAGATGCACATGAACATATCACTTAATGCTATTTTAAGACTTTCATTTCTACATACATCATGTCATTTTACAAATGTATATTGATGAATACTGTTTGTAAATATGAAATAGTTTTAGTAATCTTTATAGGGTATAATATTGATATTGATTTTTATGCCCCCGGTAGGGTGACATATAGTAGTTGAACTGTTAGTCCATCCATCCGTCTGTCAGCTTGTGCGTCCGTCCGAAAACTTTAACGTTGGTCATTACTTTTGCAGTATTGAAGATAGCAACTTGATATTTGGCATGCATGTGTATCTCATGAAGCTGCACATTTTGAGTGTTGAAAGGTCAAGGTCATCCTTCAAGGTCAAAGGTCCAATAAAAAAAATGCATGTGTATCTCATGGAGCTGCACATTTAGAGTGGTGAAAGGTCAAGGTCATCCTTCAAGGTCATAGTCATTTTTTTTATTTTGTGTTTTCTTTTGTGTGTTTTTTTCAAAGCGGGGCAGTAGGGGGCATTGTGTTTGTGACAAACACATCTCTTGTTTTAGTAATGTTTACAGAAAGTTAACACATGATGTATTATTTATTAAGTTTACCTTGTGTTATGCTGCTTAAAAGTTGTCATTGTTTATAATTACATGGTAAATTGTGTGTGCAACTTATATAGACATGCAGGAAATAAATCGAGATATTCTGCTTGGACTGGAAAAGGAAACCAAAACAAGCCTCGTCGGGGAAGATTTGTCAGCTCTTGTTGCAACCAATTTCTCAATGGGGGCTTATTGAAATCTGACCTTGGAACGCCTTATGGTCAGTAGGCGCTGGTATGTGGTGTGTATTGAAGTCATGGAAAGGAAGTTTGTTTGGAATTTACATCGTTTTACTCTGCAACACTGTGCTTAAATTCAAATAAAATAAAATGAATACTATTTTCCCACATGGTTGTAGTAAACACAACGGTCGTTAAGGTTACTTTTTGATGTTTTTATGATGTTAATTAACAGGTTAAAATCTATATTCCAAGATGGATATTGTCGACTCAAGAGTCATAAGATGTGCTGGGCAATGTTGCTCGCGGATAGCAGCCAAGGACCAAAGAGAGACTGACGGAGAAACAGCAGAGCACTTCGAATGATGACAATAACCAGGGCATGGCTCAACAACAACGAATGGCACAGAGAGCAACAAGCTACTGAAGTCCCTACTGAGCTTGTACAATAGTGCTGAGGATGACATCGACAAGGGCAATGTGCATTCGTTGAAGGTAATATACGTTAGTTTCTCTTCTTTAGTGTGTATCCAATAAATAGTCTGAGCTGTACGACGCACCCAAATGTCAGCATGTGCCATGGCGTCTGCGTAAGGCTCTGGTTAAGGGGAATGTGCAACATCTCAAACTCACATTTCTATAACAGGTATTTGATTGACACTTCACACATGTGTTTGATGCCATAGTATGAGTTCACTGTCTAAGTTCTATTAATCTTACCTGCAATTTAGCAGAATTATGCCCCTTTTGCGATTGAAAGGTTGGTTAAGGTTTCCGTGCAACAAGACTATATCGCTGTGACTTCTACAGATATTTAATAGAAACTTCACACATGTTTTGGTGATCATGATCAATCACCATAGAGAGATGGACAAACAGAAGAGCACTTCCAACGACGACGAATACCAGGGCATGGAGCAGCCTGCAACAACGGAGAGCAACAAGCTACTGAAGTCGCTACCGAGCCAGGACAATGATGCTGATGATGACATCAACAAGAACAATATGAATTCGTAGCAGGTAAAATACGTTAAGTTCTCTTCTTTAGTGTATATCCTCCAAACTAGGATTGATTTCTAATAAATAAATTGGAATAAATGTAAACCATCATAAGACAACGTGTCACGTGTAACATCTGTCCCTTTTGATAGTGTTTTGGAAGGTATTACATACATATTGCCCTTTGCTAATTTTTGTGCTGAAAATATTTGCATAATGTAATTATTTGCTCACCTTAGTACAGCGTGCTCCTAGTAAGCTTTTGTGGTCACCATATGTGTGCCGTCCGTTGTTTTGCATTTTGCGTCTAGGGGTTGTCAACTTTTGGCTGGTTACCACTCTAGAGGATATATTTTTCATCTCAACTTAATGAAACTCGGTTAAAATGTTTATTTTGAGAATATATTGTCAGAGTTTGAATCACATTCTTCCAAAAACTATATCATTGAGTCAAATGTAAGGAACACTTGTCACCTCCCTAGAGGCCGCATTTATAACTCAATCTTCATGAAACTTGGTCAAATTTGTATATTTCAACTTTTTCTAGGTTGAGTTCAAATCTGGGCCAAATGCATCCTTAAAACTAGGTCATAAGGTCAAATCTTTGAAAAACCTTTTCACCATTCTAGAAGCCATAATTATGGCTTAATATTTATGAAACTTTGTTAGGATGTTTATCTTGGCCGAGTTTTAATCTGGGTAACGTGCATTTTTAAACTAGGTCACCAGGTCAAATATTAGAAAAAACCTTTGTACCACTCTAGTCATAAATTAAGATTATGTAACATTAGAGACAACTCTAATCAATATGGAATATAGGATTAATGCAGTTTCTGACCTTTGACTGCAATATTATTCATGATTTTTCAGTTTATTTGTGTTTGTCATTTGTGTTTAATTGTTATTAAAGGTTCAAATGTTTGTATGGCCAATTGTTTGTATGGCCCATTTCGAGGAAGGCGGCGTATATCAGTTGCCCTGTACATCTGTCTGTCTTTATGTCTGTGCAAAATTTCCTGACCTAGCCATTACTTGGAAATATATCAATGGATTTTGTAATAACTTTGCACAAATGTTCAAATGAAACTTGTCGGGTTAGGTCCAGTTTCCCTATCTTAAAGGTCAAGGTCACACTTTGCAGTTTTATTTGGCCATAAAACAGATTTGCCAAATATTTAAGGTATATATAGCAGGCCATCATAAGACGACATGTCAGGTGCAACCACCATCCTTCTACTTCAAAGGTCAACGTCACATGTAGATGTCAAAAGTCAAATTTGGCCATAAAATAGCTTTACAATTCCAGTCACTGCCATAACCTTGCCATATATAGCTGCATTTTGCAATTACTTGGCACAAATGCAACCCATCACCAGAACCAGTCACGTGTAAAACTTGTCTCCCTACCTCAAAGGTCAAGGTCATATTTAAGAGTTCAAAGATCAAATTGGCCATAAAACAGCTTGTTTCGACTGTTACTTTGTCATTCATCATGCTATGTAAATATAACCATTTATGACAACTTTTAGGACACAGCTTTTCGTGAGTTAAACGTTTCTCCCTTCCTTAGAGGTCAGAGTCTCACATAGGGGTCAAAGGTAAAATTTGGCTATAAAACAGCTTGCCCAGGTAGTAACAGTTTTATTCATTATTCAATTTAAAGAAAAAATACCATAAATGACTACCATGTGGAGTGTAGCACCTGTCTCATTACCTCAAAGGTCATGGTCACACTAAGAGGTCAAAAGTAAAATTTGGCACTAAACAGCTTGTGTTTGACCGAGTTTTGAGACAAAAGTGGAATGAAAGCCATAATGGGTAGAAAAGGCTTAACATGTAATATTTCCCCTTTGTAAAATGTTGATGGTTATACTTTTACTAATTAAATAAGTAAAAAGTGATGATTGTGGTAATAGTGTTGATAATGATGATGTTTATGATGATGTTATTTGTTATGTTAATTGTGATGATAGTAATTAGTATTGATGATGATGATGATAATGATGATGATGATGATAATGATGATGATGATGATGATGATGATGATGATGATGATGATGATGATGATGATAAGGAGGAGGAGGAAGATAGTGGTGGTTGACTAAGATTATTGTACATGTTCTGTGGCCATGCTGATATTTCAACAGAGTTGATGATATAATTGATATTAATATTTTCCTGAAAAATCTAATTGCCTTTTAGCTTATATTTATTATATATATATTTAGCTCATTCCTAAAACTTTTATTGTTATATATTTTTTCTCAACTTGCTTCAATGTTAAGTACTACTGTGAGTATTTTGTTTCAAATTCATGAAAAAATAGTTATAAGTGACTTGTTATTATCTGAAAATATTTTTTTTTTCAACCAGCTAGTTGAATAAGCCTTTTTTAAATTTAAGTTGAACTATTTCTGTCAAGCATATTAAATGCATTCTGTCAAGTACTGTTCAAACAGACTCACTGTTTAATTTGGATCACATACCACACTACTTGCAGCTCCAGGAAACATGATGGACCAGGTGATCATAGAACGGGAGAGTGAGTCCAACATCGTGTTTGCAGAGGGATCAAAGGACGCATATCTGGGATATATAATATTGAAGGTAGTAAACAATGTTGTTTCATGTCAAATTCTAGTCCAAAAAGTCTTAAGTAATAAAAAAAAATATAACAATAAAGATAAGATTTTGTTCTTGATGGTATGTGTGAATAATAAATGACAAGTTCAGTCTTTGTGCTACCCCTAGTCCGACAGCTCAGGCTAGTGAATTGCAATTTTGGTTAGTGGATTTCGGGTCTTTTTCAGGCCATTTTGGGAATAATGCAATTTCGGTAATGGGATTTTTTGGCATGAAAATTCCACTGATTTGGGAAAAACAAATTTATTATAACTTATTTTAATATGCCAAATTATTAAAAAAAATCAAATAAATTATAGTTCTATACTTAATTAGATGTAATAAAAATAAACTTGAGCTATTGTATTCATAAGAGACTTCTTTAAAAAAAATTGGGATTTTTTTATGTCCACCAGTATATACTGGGGGACATATTGTTTTTGCCCTGTCTGTTGGTCTGTTGGTTTGTTTGTTTGTTTGTTTGTTTGCGCCAACATTGGCCATAACTTTTGCAATATTGAAGATAGCAACTTAATATTTGGCATGCATGTGTATCTCATGGAGCTGCACATTTTGAGTGGTGAAAGGTCAAGGTCAAGGTCATCCTTCAAGGTCAAAGGTCAAATTTATGTGTCAAAATCGCTCAAAAGTGGACATAGTGTTTCACAAACACATCTTGTTTTCATTTGCCTTTGGGAATGGGTCAGTTTAAGGCTCCCGTAGATACAGCTAAAAAGGCGAGGAAGTATTTAATATCGCTCTGTTTAAGTTTATCCTAGATATTCTCCACCACCGACTGTCCTTATATCAAACTGGTGTGTTTCAGTTTACTCCAGACATTGCATCCACCGTACCCCATCACAAGCACTATGCGCTGGAAGTGACAGAGAACTGCTCGCCAACCATTGCCCACTGCAGAATCAAGAGCACTTCAGTTGGTAGGTCCATACATCAATAGTGCAGCAAGTGAAATTTGCAGAATTAGGGGGCTGAAACAAAAAATGTAAAACAGTCACTTGTTGAATCTATAGCAGAAATATATCTGTTATATGCAATTTCTGTCTTTGTTGCAAAATGGTGTTATTTTTAGGTTTATTATATGTACTTGTATGTGACAGTGTTCACAATCAGGGAGCAGCTGGCTTTCAGAAAGCAAAAGATGCACTCACAAAGTTGTTCTTTGCAAAAGCAATCATGGTTAACTCCTGAGCGTCCTTTAATTTAGTGTCTTTTCCCTGAAAAGATGCTAGGATTTCGCTGTCAACTCTCATGGCATGACAAGAACTTACCTGTATGAACCATGCAATATACTCCCTTACACAAGTATTTAAAAGCAGTAAAAATGAATTGTTCGACATTATTTTTTCACTGTCTCAAACATTCTAAAAAAAAAGTTAACACAGTTTTCCATTTGATATGTTTTTGCTGTGTTTTGCATGTTCTATAATATGTAATTATACATATTCAGGTGCTGCAGTGTGTGTAGCAGACTCGGTTGCTGACCCGTTCATTCACCATTGTCTGATCAAGGACTGTGAAAATGTTGGCCTATATGTAACAGACTATGCACAGGTGGGTGGTGGTGGTTGAATCGTATTGATAGTAACTATATGTTTACTTTATTTTATAAACAATAGATTTCTGGCATTACATGTCATCTTCACTATTTTGGAAACACTGATTTTTTCCAATCAGAAGTAATTGAGGGGAACACTTAGTCCGTTAACATATTTATTTTACTTTAAAGCCACATGTACACAAATTTAATGGTTATGATATGTTTAATTAAATGCGATCCAAAGTGGGATAATATGCGTATTACTGTTTTATTAATTAGACAACAAAATAGTACATGTATAACAATAATATCATAAGCATCGTTTTTCAAATGCATTTAACTTGTATTTTCCAAAAAATTTCAAGTATACTAGTAATTGCATGCACATAAAAACCACACTGTTCATCCTGTTAATTTAATCACACAGCATACTCGTATGTTTTCTTCTGTTTTGCAATAGGGGACTTATGAGGATAATGAAATTAGTGGAAATGCGCTGGCTGGAATCTGGGTGAAGAACTATGACAACCCAATCATGCGACGTAACCACATTCACCATGGGCGTGATGTGGGGATCTTCACCTTTGATTATGGCCAGGTCAGTACCTTTGTTGTAAACCATGTCTTTGTGAAATAATTCACAAATGCCTAGGGTTTTTTACTGGATTTTAGAAGAAGTTCAACTATGAATACAGAAATATGTTTTTAGAGACTATTTTTCTGTTCAAACATAGTTAAAAAATCATTATATCACATCAAAAAGTTGATTAAATCAAAAACAAGATAAAGCTTCATTGATGTACATGTTAAATTCAGACTACATCAAGTTTTATTCATTATCTTGTCATACAGAGAGCCAGGTCAACAATCAAGAACTATTCTTGAGTTTGTTTTCACAGTTTAAAATTAGCAAATGTCTTCTGTGAATTGCAAAAATTGTATTCATGTGTATTTAAAGTGTTGATTGTGTGTAGACAGCCTTGTTACAATTTCTTACTCCAGAAAAACAATATAATTAATAAGCTTGTTTGTCTAAATGCTAATCATAAATGTCAATGACTGTGATGTTTAACTTCCAATTGTAACACCAGTATTATGTTTGTCTGAGTCATGATTGTGTATCTTCACAGGGCTACTTTGAGAACTGTGATATACACAACAACCGCATTGCTGGGTTTGAGGTGAAGGCCGGTGCCAATCCGACTGTGACCCAGTGTGAGATTCATCACGGCCAGACTGGAGGCATTTACGTCCATGAAAACGGCCGAGGCCAGTTTATTGAAAACAAAATTCACTCCAATAACTTTGCTGGTGTCTGGATAACATCAAACAGTGATCCCACCATCAGGAAGAACGAGATCTACAATTGGCATCAAGGGGGCGTGTATATATTCGGGGAAGGCCGCGGTCTCATAGAACATAATAATATTTATGGTAAGGGTTATACTTTTGTAAGCTCTTTAATTTCACTATGTTTGTTAGATATTGCAACGCAGGCCTTTTCCTGGCCATTCTGGTAAAATGCAATTTCAGGATTTGGGATTTTTTCGCGCGAAACGTTCACTGATTTGGGAAAACTAATTCAATATTACCCTTTATAATAATTCAAAATATAAATATAAAAACAATATCATATAAATTATAGTTACATAAGTTGTTTGATGTAATAAAATAACATTGAGATATAATCATAATTAGGCACTTCTTTGTTTATAAAAAAAAAAAAAAAANAAAATCCTCTGGGGATGCAAAGTTTCAAATTATGTAAGTCCCAAAAATACATTGAAATTTATACAAAAAATAACATAGTTTAATATTTTGACTCGTTCTTTCAATTCGAGGACTCATAGATTTGCAAGTTATCGAGTCCCAGGACTCAGATGAGAAAATTTGTAAAAATATCACTGATTCTGCTTTGAGAGCGGGTCCGTTTAGATACATCAGAAAAAGGCCTGCAATGAATTGTATGGATAAATCATTGTTAATGACTCTTCAAGGTGTGATGATCAGTCTTCACCAAACCCTTTTTTAGACTAAAGTACTTGGGTGCTATAATTTTATCTGAATGATTGCTTTATGGACCCAAATACAATAATCACTTCTTATAAATGTGTGCATAAACATTCATAATTAAAAAAATTATGTGCTTGCCTTTCCCCAGAATTTTGCTAACGCATATGGGCAAGTTTCACAATTGAGTAGGGAACATGCCGGATGGGTTGCCCCGCCATGTTTAATTTTGTTATTTGTATGCAAAAAAACTGCACATTTAGTTTCTTTTCCATGACCAATGCTATGTATTTATAAAGTACAGAAATATGAACAGTTAACCAAAGCACACAATAACACAAGTGGCAAAAGTTGAATAGCCACTTCCAACAATTCTAACCATAATCTAAAGCTCCATTGACTGTTTATTTAATTCATAAACAGAAACTCCGAACTGAAGTGGGAATTTGAAAATCATAAATCTGTATACACCTACAGGCTACATGTACATGTAGCTCTGTTGTCCGAGAACTACCTAGCTGATTTTTTGTCGCAAGAACTGTTTACTTTTGATTGTGAAGTTGCAGTTATAAGATTTTGGAAATTATTTCTTACCAATAGTTATTTTTCAAGCGGGATTGGACTGGGGCAAAAATGTGTAGTATGATGTTAATTTGTATAGCCTAAGGCTCAGACTTGATGTTCTTGGGACAGAAAGGATAATTTAGTTTTAAGCTCACCTGAGCACAAAGTGCTCATGGTGAGCTATTGTGATCGCCTTTTGTCCGTCGTCCGTCATGCGCCGTCAACATTTGCCTTGTGAACACTCTAGAGGTCACATTTATTTCCAATGTTCATGAAATCAGGGCCGTCTCTGTCTATCAGGGGAAGGGGCCCTCATCATGAGTCGTATANGATATCTGGGCTGAGTTCGAAAATGGTTGAGATCCGTTAAAAAACATGGCCGCAAGGGGGCGTGGCATTTTCCCTTATATGGCTATGTAGTAAAACCTTGTTAACACTCTAGAAGTCACATTTATAATCCAATCTTTATGAAACTTGATCAGAACATTTGTTCTAACAATAGCTCGGCTGAGTTTGAAAATGGCTATGACTCGTTGAAAAACATGGCCGCGGGGGGGGGGGGGGGCAGTTGTCCTTATATGGCTTTAGTGAAAACTTGTTGACACTATATTAGCCACATTTATTGGCCAATCTTCATGAAACTTGGTCAGAACATTTGTCCCAATGAAATTTTGGCAGAGATTGAAACTGGGTCATATGAGCTCAAAAACTAGGTCACAAGGTCAAATATAAAAAAAAAACATGTAAAAAGTCACTTTTTTGGTCCAAAACAATCTTCATGAATCAGCTTGCATTTTTTCAGAATAGTCTAGTTCCTTTGGCTTTCAGGTGAGCGCCTTAGGGCCTGATGGCCCTCTTGTTTCATAATAGTCTAGTTCCTTTGGCTCTCAGGTGAGCGCCTTAGGGCCATATGGCCCTCTTGTTGATGTTTTATTACTGTTGTTGCAATAGATTCAAAATGCTGATAATTTATCTAGTTATTAGCTTATTCCGTTTTACACATTCGTGGGAGAAGTAACTTTAACTTTACTTATTTTTATTGGCAAAGGTAATTCTATCATTATCGAATGCTCTGGCTGGCATTCAAATCCGAACCAATAGCAATCCAATTGTTAGACACAACAAAATACACCATGGTCAACATGGCGGAATTTATGTGGTGAGTAAAGACCAGCATACTTACATTAATTTTACCCAAAATGAGGCAGTTTGTTTGGATTGCAGATTTCACTGTCAGGCATATGTGTCAGAAATTTGATGATGAGGAATTCATTAATGTAAAAACATAATCTAAACTACAATGAGTACTGTAAGAGCTAATTCTTTATGCTGATAGGAAGGTTGCTGTTTTGCATCGCAACAATGCAACTCTATTAAATTGTTATATTTGTCACTGTTATTTCCTACAACATTGCAATATGTGGACCATAATATTCACTATTGATATTGATTTTGTAGATTCCGTAACCATTTGTATTGATTAAGCTTACCTTTTTACACAATACATATCGATGACACTTAAGTAATTTAAAAAATATAATATTTTGCGTAAGCTTTGGTAGCGATATCTAAATGTGTTGACCGATTTACAGAATTTGATTCTTTTCTTCAATTAATACAAAAAATACTGTTTTCCCCATTTTTAAAGGTCAAGATCACACTTTGGGTCAAATTGATGTTATGGTGGCATTCGGCACTTACCAGTGACAGCACTTGATATTAGGATGTTTAAAAATCTCTATTACTGTAATTTTGGCAGCATTGAGGCAAAAATTACTAATAACCGTCCTTAAAGCAAGTCCTGACAATAGACGCATCATGCGAAATGGGTCTTATATCATATGCAGTGTGGTCGGGAACTTCCCTGTCCCCTCTAAAGTCACCAAAGGCTTAGTGGTCTCATTAATGGAATGGGTAGCTCCTGACCAGCCTGTGCGAATGTGCACATGACGTGGGTCATATAATATCCTATATATTACAGTATACATATTGGTACTCTGCTGTTTGCAGTATGAGAAAGGTCAGGGCCTTATTGAGGAGAACGAGGTGTTTTCCAACACGCTGGCTGGAGTGTGGATTACCACAGGTAGCACGCCAGTCCTGCGCCGCAATAGGATACACAGCGGCAAACAAGTACGCAAGAACAGAGAGGTTACATCCGCAAAAAGCTGTATAAAGTATCAGGGGTGTGATTTGTGATTTGCCTCCTTTTAACTGATTGCTTTGTTTTGAGTGCTCCAAAAATAGTTCTGAACTTTAATTATTATGTTAACAAAAGAATGAATGTGTAAACCCAGTCAGTGGTAGGTTTTTTTCCTCCACTGACAGGTTTACACAATTACACCCCTGATGTTTTCATTTCATGCTCTCAGTCTGTATACCAATAAGCATGATGATTTTACAACTTGTTCATATCCTGACCTCCGCAAAAGCTAACATTTATAAGTTTCTTAACATCCACAAACCATACCCAGTTTAGACTTTATTTATTGAAAGAATATTTTTATGCCCCCGAAGGTGGGCATATAGTAATCGCACTGTCCGTCCGTCTGTCTGTCTGTCCTTCTGAAATTCCGTCACACTTTGCGTTTAGGTTTCAAAAAAATTTCATAACTTCTATGTCGCTTCAGATGTAACCTTCATATTTGGTATGCATGTGTATCTCATGGAGCTGCACATTTTGAGTGGTGAAAGGTCAAGGTCATCCTTCAAGGTCAAAGGTAAAAAAAAAATCAAAGCGGCGCAGTAGGGGGCATTGTGTTTCTGACAAACACATCTCTTGTTTAATCTATATATCTTTACAACAGCACATATTTACCAAGGAAAATGACTTTTCATTCAAATAATTTTAAGAAATATACTGGATGTTGACCCGTGTTCTTCCATGCCTCTATTTCTACCACAGGTTGGAGTCTACTTCTATGATAATGGCCATGGAGTGCTGGAGGATAACGATATCTTCAATCATCTCTACTCTGGTGTTCAAATTAGGTACGGTGAAGGATAGAGTTCTTCAAAGAATAATTGTCATTTTTTAAACTTTCATTTTGGACATGAAATTCTTGCAGTATAATTGCAGCGTTTTTTTTTCTTCTTTATAAAGTTCCTGTTAAAGGCACTTTCCCAATCCAGGAATAATTCCCAATTGACATCCGAAAAATTTCCAAAAGGAAGGAAAGTTGTATCAATTTCGTTCTAAAAGCGCATTATCTGCAAGTGAACACATAAAATGAGCACTTAAACTGAACATTTTTAGAAAACCAAAACCAAGATAATTTGAATTTTCTAATTGTTGGCTCAAAAGTAAATACTTTGAAATAAAAACAAAGATCTTGAGCTTATAATGTAGGATACATGCAACATTTCACCTTTTTGAAGATGTTAGTATGTTTTCACATGAATGTTCAGCACAATGTAAATTGATACATTTACAATTTGTTAAACCGTTTTTTCAGAACTGGGAGTCATCCTCTGATTCAACGGAACAAGATCTGGGGTGGACAGAATGGAGGAATTCTAGTGTATAATAGTGGTCTAGGGATGATTGAGAACAATGAGATATTTGACAATGCCATGGCGGGTGTGTGGATTAAAACGGACAGTAACCCAGTGTTGAGGCATAATAAAATCCATGATGGCCGTGATGAAGGCATCTGCATCTTCAATGGTGGAAAAGGTAGGGGAATTAAGTGGCTGCTGGATGTTTGCACTCCAATTTTAAAAACAGGTTTTGGTCATGGCTTTTGTGTGATCCTTTTGTTCCAAATTATATTAAAATGAATAATCTTAAAAAAAAATAATCTGATACAGTGTTTGTGCTGTCAAGTCATCATTGTTCTATATGTTTTAGAAAATATACATGTACACTCCATAGCTGGGGTAATGGAAATGATTTGTGTTGCGTATTTTATTTGAATGTCTTTAAATAAATAACTGTCTATTATTAAAGCATCTTCTTTTTTTCACAAGCATTCATTTCAAAACTTAACTGTAACAGGGATCCTTGAAGAGAACGACATTTTTCGCAACGCTCAGGCAGGCCTCTTGATCAGCACACAGAGTAACCCTGTACTGCGACGGAACAGGATCTTCGATGGCCAGGCGGCGGGCGTTGAAATCAACAATAACGCGACGGCCAATCTTGATGGCAACAAAGTGTTTAACAATAAGTTCGGAGGATCATGTCTCGCAAGTGGTGTTAACCCAATTATGAAAGGTAGAATTCAGAAATTGGCTGGATGTATTTGTTAGTATTACTGTTTACATTTTACACGGGTTTGATTGCTCCTTCTTTCATTTCCTTTTGAATATTTTTTTTTTCTTTTTTGATCTATGGGGAATTTATGGTAACCCTTTGATATGGCTGAGAATGTTAAAATTGTTAAACTTTTTCCGGTTTAGTAGTATGTGGAAAGTAAAATACAATACAGTATAAGGACAGTTACCATGGAATCAAGGCAAAAGCTCAAAGGTTATTAAGTTCCTGTCTATGGTTTTGTATTGATAGTTCAGTGCCAGGAGGTATTTGTTATGTAACATATTCATTACATACAGTGAGGCACATTTGTGAAGGGCATTGCATCATCAAAGGGCATCCCTGCTCTGTTGACACATCTTGTTATGTCCCCGAGTCTATACTGGGGGACATATTGTTTTTGCCCTGCCTGTTTGTTTGTTGGTTTGCACAAACTTTAACATCGGCCATAACTTTTGCAATATTGAAGATCTCATGGAGCTGCACATTTTGAGTGGTGAAAGGTCAAGGTCATCCTTCAAGGTCATAGGTCAAATAATATGAGTCAAAATCGCTCAAAAGGGGACAAAGTGTTTCACAAACACATCACTTGTTCATTTAAGTATATCCTATGTTCTTTTACTAAGTTCATACCTTTTTCAGTTCGAGTCTTGAACAATTGTTGTTCATTGAGCGCTTAAAGGCCATCTTGTTATATTTTTTGATCATTAAGTATTTGAAAATTTTAATAATACAGTTATTAAGTTAATCCTAATATAGTTAGAATCATTCAGCAAATATCAAGACATGCATGACAAATAATCTTTTCATGGAGATATTTTTATGAATGAGTGATAATTTAATTGTCATCCACACAAGCTGTGTTATATTGGACCATTTTATTTTTGCTACATTGATATTTGAACATATTGTTAATTTCCTCATTACTTCCTAGGTAAGATCCGATGGAAGCATGAATGTATTGATTGTACAGACTGACAAAAACACAAGTGCATCTCTTATAGCATACCATTATGTTGAAGCATTAAAGTAAGGAAATACAACAGTAACAACAACAACAAACAAAATCTCCTCTCTTACTTCATTAGTTTATTATAAAGCAAACAAACGAATACTATTTATACTGGGTTGAAATGATAACATCAATATATGGAGTACTTTTAATTTGTCTTTATGCAGACATCACAAAATTGTGCTGCAATTAAGGTGTATATGACACAGTCATTGTTTATTGCTAAAAAAACACATGCAATCAACTGTAGTCTGCAATTTTCAAATCTTGTTCACAAATTTAGTTTAAATTGTTAGTTTCTTTTACATTTTTATAGAATATTAGTGTTTTCCTTTTTATTGGCATGAGCCCATTACATATTTGATGAAAAAATATCTGGATTTCCAAGAACAAATACATAAACATACATATGTACAGAGCAACGGTAATAAATTGTGCCAGAATTAAGGCAACCATTTCTTTATAAAAATTATTCAGTATTGAATCTAGTCATGGAGTACTTTCTTTTCTGACCCTCCATTTACATTTATTGAGCGTTGGGGAAAAACCTAAATGTNTTGGCCATCAAACAGCTTTGCCAAATATTTGATGGATATATAATCCTAAGACAACGTGTCTGTGTGTCGGTTGTAACAACCCTGGCTCTTCTTCAAAGGTCAAGTTTGCATGAAGAGATCAAATTTCAAATTTAGCCATAAAAAAAGCTTGACAATTCCTGTCATTATTTTGCCATATATTAAAATTAATTTATTTTCTGATTACTGTGCAGGTCGCAGACATGTATTGATCAAACAGATGAACGTACAGACGGACGTACACACAAGTGCGGCGCTTATTGCATACCACTATGTGGAGGCATACAGGTAAGGAAATACAACATTGATAACAACAACAAACAAAATCTCCTCTCTTACTTCATTAGTTTATTATAAAGCAAACGAACGAATACTATTTATACTGGGTCGAAATGATTACATAAATATATTATTATTATGGAGTACTATTTTAATAAGCCTTTATGCAGACATCACAAAATTGTGCTGCAATTAAGATGTATATGACACAGTCATTGTTTCAAATCTTGTTCACAAGTTTAGTTTAAATTGTAAGTTTCTTTTACATTTGTATAGAATAGTAGTGCTTTCCTTTTTATTGGCAAAAAACATTACATATGCTGTGGGTATTAAATGGATTTCCGAGAACAAATACATTAACATGGTCATACATATATACAGAGAAAAAGTAATAAATTGTGCCAGAATTAAGGCAACCATTTCTCTCTAAAAAATATTCAGTATTGAATCTAGTCATGGAGTGCTTTCTTTTCTGACCTTCCATTTACATTTATTGAGCGTTGGGGGGGGGGGACCTAAATGTATTACTTTAGCTCCGTTTTCTTCGTAAATGTGCTTTCCATTTTACAATTGTCATTTATATGATGCCTTTAAAATAGTATAGGGGTTTTAATGTTTTGTAAACACTCATCTCATTCTTACTGTCAATTAACCAGTAATATTAACCAATCTGTTGCTCTTTTTAACCTTTGAAAAGCATGTCATGTTTAAGTTTGAACGTAATTATTCTACACAATCTCAATATGGTCACTCATACAAAGGTACAAAACAATCATCCAAACGAGATAAAATGCATACAAAAATACATTTTTTTAAACTAAATTGGTAAAATACTTTAATTTCATTTTAATAGTTAGATTTCAAGTAACTATGATTAATATAATACTAATATATATATTTTTTTTTTGTAACTTGTTATGTTACTGTAATTAAATATTTTGATAATAATTTTTGGTCTTATTAATCTCTTTGTTGAAAAAAGTACTAAGTCACCATAATATCAACCATTGATTTATTATCTTCATAAAATATCTATATTATATATTTATGCACTGTAGCCTAAATAGATCAAGCTGTTACATATATAATGTTAAATAATTTACAAAAGCGCGCTATAGTTTGCTTATGTTTTACATGAATGTAATTATAACCATTGATTTATTATCTTCACAAAATATATATATTATATATTTATGCACTGTAGCCTAAATAGATCATGTTAAATAAATAATTTACAAAAGCGCGCTATAGTTTGCTTATGTTTTACATGAATGTAATTATAATCGTTATGATTTTACTGGCCATTGCACATCAGATACACCAAGCAACATATATTATGATGAAATGTATAATTAAACAGCAATGGTATGGCACAATTAAAACAACAACAACAAGAAAGTAATCTCAATTTAAGACAGCTATATGTCTGTGCATAGTCATGTGGAAAGGGCACATTTGACACAAGTGTCATGAATGCTCGGTTATGACATTCATACAGTAAAAAGTTAAACTTAAAATGTAATTACAAATACATATGCAAAAAAGCTGCGATAAAAATTGAGAAACAGAATCATTTTATGTATATGATATATTCAAGATAGAGAAATTAGGCAAGAAATTGCAATACAGTAAGTTTTGGTTAAGCTTGTAACTTTTTTGGCACATCGGCCGAGCATAAAGTACAATAGTATACAACTTGTTGCTAAAAACATCAACCACAAGTCTCTACCTCAAGCGATATGTCCCCCTGTCTCTCTCTCACTCTTTCTTTAAAAAAAAAAATAATCTGAAAATAGCATTCCGAAAAAATTAAATATATACGCAGGGTCCTTACACAAGCAAATACCTATTTAAAAAAAAAAAACGGGAAACATTTTTTTGTGTGATTACATATTTGCATATGCTCTTTACATGTCAAAAAGCTTATAAAAGAAAAAAAGAAACTTTCTTCCAAAAAACTACTACATTCACATATTTCCCGATTTTAATTACATTCCCGTTCTTGCACGTAGCTTTTACAATATCCCCAGCAATGCCATTGAGAGCGTCATAATCCTTCACATTGAACACGTCGGTCGCGCTCGATGCCAGGCGTTCAATCTCCGTCCTCTCATTCAAATTGACGCCAATCAAGATAATCCTCGCCCCCTTATTCTTCAGCGCCTCGACCGGGGGAATGGTTTCGTCCTCGTTGACGTTGGCATCACCGTCCGTGATGACAAAGACGATGTTCTCAGCATCGTGGCGATCTCCGAGCTCTTCATGTGAAATCTCCTCGACGACTCGTAGGGCGCCGGCCGTGTTCGTGTTTCCGGGGCGGAAGCGCGTGTACCTAAAAAAGGTTTGATTACGTATTTACATCTGCTCTTTACATGTCAAAAAGCTTATTACAAAGATAGAGAAACATACTTTTGCTAATAAAATATATAGAGAAAACTTACTTTAGCTTATACAAAAGATAGAGAAACTTACTTAAGCTTATATACAAAAAAAAGGATAGAGAATCTTACTTTAGCTTATAAAACGTTAGAAAAACTTACTTTTGCTTATAAAAAAAACAAAGAAACTTACTTATTTACATATGCTTTTTACATGTAAAAAAGCCAGAGACTCTGAAAAAGCTTATAAAAAAAGAAAGGGAAACTTACTTTACAGCGTTCTGGATGATCGGGAGGTCCTTGTAGCGGCTGAGGGAGAAGATGATCTGGACCTCAGTACTGAACGTGATGAGCGAGAAACGGTTGCGGGAGTCCTTGCTGCTGATTTCCTCGATGATTGACGTGACGAAGCGCTTGGCTGCCTCGAAGTTCTGGGAGCCCACGCTGTCACTGCTGTTGAGCAGGAAGAAGATGTCCTTGTCCGAGACGCAGGCTGAAAGGTGAGCATGGGAAGATGTTTGATTAAAGACATAGTTAATATTATGAGCCGCATTATGGGAAAACTGGGCTTAATGCATGTGCGTAAAGTGTCGCAGACTGCAAAGGCTTATCTCGGTTAACAATTTCTGTCTAATCTGGATTTTCGTTTAGCAGAGACTTCGTTTGAATTATGTCGAGGTCAAGGTTTTACCCCAAATTCAACATTTTTCCTGATGTACGGAGCTACAAAGGTCTGACCCAAATTGCCCATACTAAGAGTGTATAACTTTTTTATTGTACAACATATCTCAAAATTGACTTCAGATGTGTGCTCAGCTATGAAGCCGTCACATAGAAAATGAGGTTTGGTTGATGTCCTTGAACTTTTACATTTTTACCCAAAATTTTACCTGATGTATACATGATCAGTGAAAATGTTGAATTTGGGGTAAAACCATTACCTCGACATAAAACATAAAGCTGTTCAGATCTTTGTCTGGATTCATTGCTGAGCACAAATCCAGTTTTAGTTTTTTGATATCTTGACTCCTTAAAGCATTACGGAGCTGCAAAGATTAGACCCAAATTGCCCATCCGAAGTGTGTATAACTTTTGGTACGGTCACCATATTTCTCAAAACAGACCTCAGATTTTTTACAAAAACACGCAAGAGAAACGAAACCTAATTTAGCAAAATTTATATCATTTATTTACATTATTTCAGCATTCTCATGGCATTCGCAGAACACTCCGTTGATTCCTGGGACACAGATACTGCCGTTCTTGCAGGGGTTCTTGTCACGGTCACACACACTCGGGTCTGAAGAAGAAAGAAAGCTATCATTGAAGCAGCAGTACACGGACCTTTTTTCCAGTCTTTTTGAAGCGGCCTCTGGTCCTTCAATTTGTGAAAAATAAGTCGCAAACTTTTCAAAATTGTGAACAAAGTGAGTTTCAAAATTGTGAGTCACAAACTTCTCAAATTTGTGAGAAAATACCTGGTACAGACAAAATAATGAACAAACATTTTGTGGTAGAAATCATTTATAAGAAGGTTATTGTAGAACGAAACAAAAATGCGTTCAAGTTGGTGACAAGAAATGGGTCCATCATAAATGGATGTTCCTGCTTAATGCCAGTGGACACGTAAATCGGTATTTGATGGACAGTCATTATGTGAATATATGATTTAAAATAAGTACAAAATTAACAATGGACACTAACTTTACACGTAGGGGATGATGATGACACTGATTCTCATGTACTACACATCCCCGCAAAAAGATCTACCTATGTACAAAGTTTCAAGTGGATATGTTTTTAGCTCACCTGAGCACAACATGCTCATGGTGAGCTTTTGTTATCGCTTTTTGGTCCGTCTTGTGTCAGCCATTGTCAACATTTACCTTACTATAACTCTAGATGCCACGTTAATTGTGCAATATTCATGAAACTTGGTAACAACATTTGTCACAATGATATCTCAGCCAAGTTCGAAACTGGGTCATGTAAGGTCAACAACTAGACACTCTAGAGGTCACATTTATATTTGAATCTTCTTGAATCTTGGTTAGAGCATTTGTTCTTATGATGTCTCAGCTAAGTTTGAAAATGGTTTTGGTTTGTCGAAAAACATAGCAACCAGTGACTTGGGCAGTTTTCCTTGTATGGCTGTAGTGAAACATTGTTATCTCTCTGGAAGTGACATGTTTATTCCAATCTTCATAGATTTGCAAGTACCCAATTGATTATGATTTACTTGGTTCCTTTTAGAGCTTATAAGGTGTGATATTTTAAGATGCTTATAGACATTTGCACATTATGTCGATTCCAAGGATTAATATCAAAACTGTTATTCATAAAGCTCCTAGGGGAAAACTCAAGTTCCTTTAATTTGTTTAATTTCTTTATCTCTGGCTATTTTGCATTGATGCCCTTTTTTACTTTTAAAGATTGTGAACTAGTGAATATTGCTTAAATCAGAAAATTGTTATCTTGTTGTTTGTAGACAACATTGGAGTTCATATAATTATTAAATCTCGTCGAAATTATCTCGTTGAAATTTTCACTTAAGTACAACTCAAGAATTTGCCAAGGAGCTTTTTAAATACTCGGTGTTATCATATGTATTTTATAAGATTCAATTTTGACCAATAAAATATAAATAAAGAAGCTTGTTTGTTATAACTCGTTGGAAATTTATAAGGAGGAGGAGAAAAGTCTGTTTTCTTAAAAAACACTTATATTTTCCTTATATCAGTAGTATATACTCTTAATAAGTAGTTAATTTTATTTTTAGTTACTCAACTTACCCCTAATTCCGCTTCTGCCCCCCTCCCCAAACCCCTCCCCCCTGAAGGGTTGTAAAACTCCCCTATTATATGACCACATTTGCATGTCCCCGGCTGGGATTGAACCCACACCAAGAGAGCACACAACTCTAAACTCTTCCACTCTACCAACTGAGCTATTGAGGATTGTGACAGTGATTGTTCGGAAGATTAATTTATCCTATAAATTGAAAAAACATTATTTTTAAAAATAGCAATCACATGACCTCGATTATGGTCAGATGACCAATTTCAAGTCATGTGATTGCTATATTTAGACCTCTTTCAATAAAAATAATCCAGATAATCCAATTTCAATACCACTGAAACCACAATCCAGAGTGGTGCAGTGGTAGAGCAGTAGACTACAAAGTTGGAGGAGAGCGGTTCAATCCCAGGATAGAGTGAGGTAAGTTAACATTTGTTCTATGTGATATATTCTATGATGATGTGATTGCTATGACATAAAATAAATATAGACACTGTTAATACACATGATGACATATGGGAATAATAATAACAAAGCAAATAATGAATAATAATAATAATAATAAAAAAAAATACATTCTATTAAAAATATATTAGAAAATCATGTTTAAAGTTGAATGAAATCCCATCAAAATACAAAAAAAAGCTTTTATAAGGAGGAGGAGAAAAGCCTGTTTTCTTGAAAAACACTTATATATTTTTTTTTTAACAAAATATATTTTCCTTATATCAGTAGTATATACAATAAGAATTTTTATTTTATTTTTAGTTACTCAACTTACCCCTAATTCCGCTTCTGCCCCCCTCCCCAAACCCCTCCCCCCTGAAGGGTTGTAAAACTC
>VMBQ01002724.1:44461-127177 GCA_007657795.1 Dreissena rostriformis
TTTGGCCCCCCCCCCCCCACCCCCCAGTGTGGAGACATGCTCTGATACAAACACAGTTACCTGCTCTTGCTGCTGTAGGTGGCGAGTCTGATCCTGGAGGCGTCGCGACCAATCTGGAGGTCACTCACCATGCCAGTGACAAACTGTTTGACCTTGCGGAAATCCACGTGGCCGACACTTCCACTAGAGTCCAGCAGGAACACAATGTCAGCACGTGCGTTGCATTCTGGGGGAAAAATTCATAAGACACAGGAGTGATAAATTGATTTATATTCGAAGCTTACTTTCACATTGTTTACATCGTGGCGGGTGTGCAACCTATGATAACAAATTGATTTACTGCATTTCCCCAGCCTTTGTCAATCAATTTATTTGTTGTAGTGTTCTTTTGTCCAATAAATGAACTCGGAAATTTGGAGAGTAAAAATAAATTATATGTTATTTTTCAGATTCTCAGTGATTATAAAATGTGCAATAGAGGCATTTTTTTTTTTAATGAAGTGAACTATTTTTAGATTTTCACTTAAACATTATGTAGACCAGATTTCATCACTTAGCATAAAACAAACACTATCACTTACTGTTCTCGCAGTATCTTCCAGCGTATCCTACTCCACAATCACAGTAGAAGTCCCCACCCACTCTGTTACACTTTCCGCCATTACGGCATGGGTTCTCTGCGCAGAGGTTCTCATCTAGGAAAAGTAATGTTATTACATAAACAGAGAATATTCTTAATTATCATATTCATCTTTAGAAACCAAGACAAATAACAAACAACGACATCGACTTAAAATGATTCAAAACAGGCAGCCCATATTTATGATATGACACACTATCATACGAATCAGGAATAAGACATTAATATTGGAATAAACTGTGTTATTTAAACATAATGCATTATATGCATGTATACCAGTTGCATTTATTAATTTTGACCACTAATGAGTAAAAAAGACACCTGAATATAAAATTGCCTCAATCAAATTGATTTCATCACAAATCTGTAGGTTGCATGGATTGAAAAAAAATCCTTAACAAATGAAACTGTGTCCATGCATGCGTGAACAGTTAAAAAATACAGTGAAAACATTTGTTAAGAAAACTCATGGAAAAAATGTTACACAAAATATACTAATTTAAACATGTTTAAACAACATGTGAAATTCACAGTTGTATGTGAGCAAATCACCAAAATGAAGTCCTTTCTGAGTTTGATGATTTTTTTTTCCAAATTCACATAATTATTTAAATCTAAAATATCTGTAAACAAGAATGCCAAACTGTCACAAGAAGGTTTTGAACTTGACCTAGATATCATCTAGACACAACTTCTGACCAAATTTGGTGAAGATCGGATGAAACTACTTCAATTATAGAGCGGACACCATGCTAAATCCTTGAAATGCACTAAGTGACCCTGTGACCTCGTTTTTGACCCGGCATGACCCATAATCGAACTTGACCTAGATATTGTCTAGATACAAATTCTGACCAAGTTTGGTGAAGATCGCATGAAAACTATTTGAATTAGAGAGCGGACACCATGCAAAATGCTTGAAATGCACTTAGTGACCTTGTGACCTAGTTTTTGACCCGGCATGACCCATATTGAAACTTGACCTAGATATCATTAAGACACAACTTCTGACCAAATTTAGTGAAGATCGGATGAAAACTACTTCAATTAGAGAGCAGACACCATGCTAAATGCTTGAAATGCACTAAGTGATCTCGTGACCTACCCTTCCCAAAATAAAATACGCTTTTTACCAAAATACGCTTAAAAAAGTGTATTTTTTCTGCGCTTTTTACTAAAAGTGNAAACTACTTCAATTAGAGAGCGGACACCATGCTAAATCCTTGAAATTCACTTAGTGACCCTGTGACCTAGTTTTTAACCTTGCATGACCCATATTCTAACTTGACCTAGATATTGTCTAGATACAGCTTCTGATAAAGTTTGGTTAAGATCGGATGAAACTATTTAAATAAGAGAGCAGACACCATGCTTAATGCTTGAAATGCACTAAGTGACCTTGTGACCTAGTTTTTCCCCCAGCATGACCCATATTTAAACTTGACCTAGATATCATTTAGACACAACTTCTGACAAAATTTGGTGAAGATTGGATCAAAAGTACTTCAATAAGAGAGCTGACACCATGCTCAATCTTTGAAATGCACTAAGTGACCCCGTGACCTCGTTTTTGACCCGGCATGACCCATATTCGAACTTAACCTAGATTTTGTCTGATACAACTTCTAACTAAGTTTGGTGAAGATGGGATGAAAACTATTTGAGCAAGCAAATTCGTTGAATTGATATCCCCCGCCAATAAGATAAGGTAAACTTTGTCACTGACGCGACGTATAACCCACATGCTGCATTGACACAGAATATATACAAAGGGCCATAACTCCGTTATAAACAGATGGTGCACAATGCCATTTGGCGTGCATCATCCTCTTATCCATATATATACTCATACCAAGTTTCAATGAAATCCGCCAAAGCACTTTCAAGATATGGCTCCGGACACGAAAGTGCCGGACGGACAACGCCAAAACAATATTCCTCCGCCTATGGCGGGCAATAATTAGAGAGCGGACACCATGCTTAATGCTTAAAATGCACTAAGTGACCTCGTGACCTAGTTTTTGACCCTGCATGACCCATATTTGAACTTGACCTAGATATCATTTAGACACAACTTCTGACCAAATTTGGTGAAGATCGGATAAAAAATATTTTAATTAGAGAGTGGACACCATGCTTAATCCTTGAAATGGACTACGTGACCTCGTGACCTAGTTTTTGACCCGGCATTACCCATATTTGAACTTGACCTAGATATCATTTAGACACAACTTCTGACCAAATTTGGAGAAGATTGGATGAAAACTACTTCAACAGGCGAATTCGTTGAATTGATATCCCCCGCCAAACTAGAGCTTTGTCACAGACAAAAGTGCCGGACGGACAACACCAAAACAATGGACAAAATTGTCATGAAACCAGGTTTTCAATAAAAAAAAAAGTCTGATAAAGGGAGACATCTGCAACTCAATTTGTGCATTGCTACTGTTTGTTCATCACAATAACCCCCCTTATTTCAAAATCAATCTGTTTTTCGACCCCGTGACCTAGTTTCTGACCCAGCATGACCTATTTTCGAACTTGACCTAGATATTGTCTAGATACAACTTTTTACCAAGTTTCGTAAAGATCGGATGAAAACTATTTGAATTAGAGAGCGGACAACATGCTCAATGTTTAAAACCCACTAAGTGACCCTGTGACCTAGTTTTTAACCCGGCATGACACATATTTGAACTTGACCTAGATATTGTCAAGATACAACTTCTGACCAAGTTTCGTAAAGATCGGATGAAAACTATTTGAATTGATAGCGGACAACATGCTCAATGTTTAAAACGCACTAAGTGACCCTGTGACCTAGTTTTTAACCCGGCGTGACCCATATTTAAACTTGACCTAGATATTGTCTCGATCCAACTTATGACCAAGTTTCGTAAAGATTGGATGAAAACTATTTGAATTACAGAGCAGACAGGCTTGTTCCGCCCGCCCGCCCGCCAGCCAGCCAGCCCGCCCGCATTCGCCAATCTAATAACCAGTGTTTTCCTTCGGAAAACCTGGTTAACAATATCCCTCCGCCTTTGGCGGGGGAAAATAAGAGAACGGACACCATGATTAATCCTTGAAATGCACTTAGTAACCCTGTGACCTAGTTTTTGACCCGGCATGACCCATATTCGAACTTGACAAAGATATTGTCTAATCCAACTTCTGACTAAGTTTGTGAAGATGGGATAAAAACTATTTGAATAAGAGAGCGGACACCATGCTAAATCCTTGAAATGCACTAAGTGACCCGGTGACCTAGTTTTTGACCTGGCATGACCCATATTTGAACATGACCTTGATATTGTCTTGATACAACTTCTGACCAAGTTTGGTGAAGATCGGATGAAAACTATTGGAATTAGACATTGCTGTGGACGCCACCCGACACCTGCCAAGGGTGATCTTATAATACGTCCCGTTTTCAACGGGCGTATAAAAAGGAAGTTTAATTCATATTCAATAAACCTTGAGAAATTTAATATTTGTCAACGTTTTTAATCGCATTATTGACGATAAGTCTTACGCATTTTGAGTGTGACATAAATTTCAACTGGACCAGTTTTTTTTAAAACAATTATGCGAAAAAATTGCAATTTTGCAGCCTCAGCAGAACACTGCTACATTACTATGTACTTTAGTATGTTGACCCCTGAAAATTGACCCTGAACAATTTCAAGGACATGATTGTAGAAATGGAAGTTGGCGCTAAACACTGACCTGTGTGTAGCCTCTCGTGAGCCTTGATGTAGCTGGCCTGGGCAAATGTTTTCCCACAGAACCTGCAGCTTGGTCTCACACCGTCATCACGCTCACAGTTACCATCCATGCCCTGTAAGCAGACATATAATCTCTCTGTGGCCTCGTAATATGCGTATTCACTTACGGAGTGGGAGGTCAAAAGCTCTGGCCACACAGACAATCACCTTTATTACTATGCAGGGTTCCCTCTGGGCTTTAAAAAGTTGTCGCCACTTACATTCATGAAATTCAAAAAGTTGTCACCAAACGGGGGCCATATTGGGGCAAAGATGATCATGTTATAATAATAGACTTAGTTAATACAAACAACTAAGCATTTTACTGACAACCAATTAAGATCAGGGTTGGCATATTGACCGGTCAATTGAGTATTGACCGGGCCGGCGGTCAATACCCGGTTAAAACCGGTCAATACTGGTTATTACTGGTCATTACTGGTCAATACTGGTCGATTGAAAATTATAGCATTTAAACAGCACAAAGGAAGACTTTAAGCTATTCTTTATTAAATCAATCATTTTTCTGTAATTGATAAACTTTTTTTAGTTATTTATTGTAATAAAAATCTTTAAAGCTGTAAAAAATTACTTCTTTATTATTTATGGAAAAGGCCTTAAATACATAAGGACTAAGGCAATATCTTTATCTCAGTGTATCACATCTGTTACTAAAGTATTATTACTATTGTAGTTACCATAGTATTTCACTGATCTATTGATATATCTGATTGATAAGCAGATGGACAAACATAACTCTTGTGTTTTCTAGGGTTATAAATCTGGCCCCTAAGCCCTAATTGGTAATAAAATGCATGCAGTGTTATGTCTCTAATATTGACAATGAAGCAAAACTGCCCTTAGGCCATTTCATATCACGCAAACAAAAGGAGATAACTTGCTATTAATTTAATAGTTACTTCTAGCTTGTCTTTCAGAGTATTAGGAGTCTGTTTTTTGCTTTCATATTTAAAAGTTCAATTGGTCTTCAAACGAATAAGCAATCAAAGTTCTTGATTTTACAAATAATAATGTTTTCCAATTGTGGGTCTTACTCTACTCTAGACTCTTCTTTTCAATTATTTTTTTCTTTAAATAATTATTTCTTATTATGTTTTTTATTTTTATATCAATGGAAAATAAAATATTTTTTCACTATTTTGTTTAAAAAGAATTTAAAGAAATCTATGCAAGAATACATGACAAGTAAGGTGTGACAGTTCAACAACACACATTTTGACAATGCCTGCATGATGTGATGATGATGACATGTTCATATGTGTATACATTTTTTATACCCCCATTACCATTGTAATGGGGGATATATAGGAGTCACTTTGTCGGTCGGTCTGTCTGTCCCGCTTGTCCGGGCCATAACTATGTCATCTATCAAGGGATTTTGAAATCATTTGGCACATATGTTCACCATCATTGGACAGTGTGTCGCGCGAAAGAATTACGTCAATATCTCCAAGGTCAAGGTCACACTTTGAGGTCAAAGGTCAAAAATGGCCATAAATGAGCTTGTCCGGGCCATAACTATGTCGTTCATCAAGGGATTTTGAAATCATTTGGCACATATGTTCACCATCATTGGACGGTGTGTCGCGCGAAAGAATTACGTCAATATCTCCAAGGTCAAGGTCACACTTTGAGGTCAAAGGTCAAAAATGGCCATAAATGAGCTTGTCCGGGCCATAACTATGTCGTTCATCAAGGGATTTTGAAATCATTTGGCACATATGTTCACCATCATTGGACGGTGTGTCGCGCGAAAGAATTACGTCAATATCTCCAAGGTCAAGGTCACACTTTGAGGTCAAAGGTCAAAAATGGCCATAAATGAGCTTGTCCGGGCCATAACTATGTCGTTCATCAAGGGATTTTGAAATCATTTGGCACATATGTTCACCATCATTGGACGGTGTGTCGCGCGAAAGAATTACGTCAATATCTCCAAGGTCAAGGTCACACTTTGAGGTCAAAGGTCAAAAATGGCCATAAATGAGCTTGTCCGGGCCATAACTATGTCGTTCATCAAGGGATTTTGAAATCATTTGGCACATATGTTCACCATCATTGGACGGTGTGTCGCGCGAAAGAATTACGTCAATATCTCCAAGGTCAAGGTCACACTTTGAGGTCAAAGGTCAAAAATGGCCATAAATGAGCTTGTCCGGGCCATAACTATGTCGTTCATCAAGGGATTTTGAAATCATTTGGCACATATGTTCACCATCATTGGACGGTGTGTCGCGCGAAAGAATTACGTCAATATCTCCAAGGTCAAGGTCACACTTTGAGGTCAAAGGTCAAAAATGGCCATAAATGAGCTTGTCCGGGCCATAACTATGTCGTTCATCAAGGGATTTTGAAATCATTTGGCACATATGTTCACCATCATTGGACGGTGTGTCGCGCGAAAGAATTACGTCAATATCTCCAAGGTCAAGGTCACACTTTGAGGTCAAAGGTCAAAAATGGCCATAAATGAGCTTGTCCGGGCCATAACTATGTCGTTCATCAAGGGATTTTGAAATCATTTGGCACATATGTTCACCATCATTGGACGGTGTGTCGCGCGAAAGAATTACGTCAATATCTCCAAGGTCAAGGTCACACTTTGAGGTCAAAGGTCAAAAATGGCCATAAATGAGCTTGTCCGGGCCATAACTATGTCGTTCATCAAGGGATTTTGAAATCATTTGGCACATATGTTCACCATCATTGGACGGTGTGTCGCGCGAAAGAATTACGTCAATATCTCCAAGGTCAAGGTCACACTTTGAGGTCAAAGGTCAAAAATGGCCATAAATGAGCTTGTCCGGGCCATAACTATGTCGTTCATCAAGGGATTTTGAAATCATTTGGCACATATGTTCACCATCATTGGACGGTGTGTCGCGCGAAAGAATTACGTCAATATCTCCAAGGTCAAGGTCACACTTTGAGGTCAAAGGTCAAAAATGGCCATAAATGAGCTTGTCCGGGCCATAACTATGTCGTTCATCAAGGGATTTTGAAATCATTTGGCACATATGTTCACCATCATTGGACGGTGTGTCGCGCGAAAGAATTACGTCAATATCTCCAAGGTCAAGGTCACACTTTGAGGTCAAAGGTCAAAAATGGCCATAAATGAGCTTGTCCGGGCCATAACTATGTCGTTCATCAAGGGATTTTGAAATCATTTGGCACATATGTTCACCATCATTGGACGGTGTGTCGCGCGAAAGAATTACGTCAATATCTCCAAGGTCAAGGTCACACTTTGAGGTCAAAGGTCAAAAATGGCCATAAATGAGCTTGTCCGGGCCATAACTATGTCGTTCATCAAGGGATTTTGAAATCATTTGGCACATATGTTCACCATCATTGGACGGTGTGTCGCGCGAAAGAATTACGTCAATATCTCCAAGGTCAAGGTCACACTTTGAGGTCAAAGGTCAAAAATGGCCATAAATGAGCTTGTCCGGGCCATAACTATGTGGTTCATCAAGGGATTTTAAAATCATTTGGCACATTTGTTCACCATCATTGGACAGTGTGTTGCGCGAAAGAATTACGTCAATATCTCCAAGGTCAAGGTCACACTTTGATGTCAAAGGTTAAAAATGTCCATAAATGAGCTTGTCCGGGCCATAGCTATGTTGTTCATTGTGAGGCTTTGAAATCAATTGGCACATTTGTTCACCATCATTGGACGGTGTGTCGCGCGAAAGAATTACGTCAATATCTCAAAGGTCAAGGTCACACATGAGTTCAAAGGTAAAAAATAGCCATAGTTGAGCTTGTCCAGGCCATTACTATGTCGTTCATTGTGGGATTTTGAAATCAATTGGCACATTTGTTAACCATTATTGGACGGTGTGTTGCGCGATAAAATTACGTCGATATCTCCAAGGTCAAGGTCACACTTTGAGTTCAAAGGTCAAAAATGGCCATAAATAAGCTTGTCTGGGCCATAACTATGTCATTCATTGTGAGATTTTAATATTACTCTCCACATTAATTTTGTTCACAGGCATTGGATGGCGTATCATGCCAAAGAATTCAAGATTTCAAAGGTCAAAATGGCCATAAATGATAATGGCATAATAATTCTTAAAAATTGCCATAAATAAGCTTCTCTTGTTTTGTGAGACAGCATGCAAAATATTCTGTGTCAATGCAGCATGTGGGGGTATACGTCACGTCAGTGACAAAGCTCTAGTTGATCTCAAAAACATTGAATATACTTTTGATAATGCACATCATTGGTGTGTCATATTGTTAATCTTGTTGAATGAAGAATTATCTGAACATTCATTAGAATTGAAAAAAAAAGTTTAGAACAGAAAAGTCCAATTGACCAACTTTGACTAAGTTGCAAAATTTTGAGAGATTGACCTACAAATTGCATGAAAAGGTATACAGTAGTGGGTATTAATAGCTTAAGACATTATTGGCAACATGTCTGTTTAATTTATATTATCAATATTGTTTAATTAAACATGGAATATTAATCAAAATTATGGATAAAGTTCAATCAACCAGTATTGACCAGTAATGACCACTTCGTGAGTATTGACCGGGGCGGTTTTAACCGGTAAAAACCGCCGGTTAATACCAGGGGCGGTCGATTGGTGCCAACCCTGATTAAGATAACTTGAAACAACACCCTAAATAATCGCAATTATCACCATAACATGCCACTTTGCAGCAGTCAGCAGTATCGCTTAAATCATGGAAAATTTTGCCACTGCCGTAAAGCGGCTGGTAAACAGATCGTCGTTTATGACTTTTAGGAAATATAACGCAGAAAAAATGTGGATTTTTGAAAAATCGCTATTTGCTAAAATTTGTCGCCATATTTTTTAATTTGGTGCCATTGGCAACAATGGCGATCAACAGCGGGAACCCTGCTTTGGTTGCCCAGACAATGAGTGCGCACGTTGCTGAAAAAAAGCACTTTAAATACATATTGTCCTATTATGAGCCTGAATTGAATGATTGCATTAGCCCAAACAGATGAATAATAATTGATTCACAAAAGCAAATTTCTTTTCAATGATAAATTGCTAGGAAATTGTTTGAAATAGGAATTGGAACGAAAATTTGAATATTCAAAATCTTGCTATTTATGACAATAAATGTGTTTATGAATTTCTTAAACACAAACATACACCATTTTTCAGAAGTGTAAAGTGAACAGTGCATTACAGGACAGAGGTTCTATGGTTCAGATTTAATTATAACAACCAATTGACGAGTGAATTTAAATTTAGATTGAATGCAATACGATACAAAGCAACGTTTTATTGCTTCATACTCAGTCATGCAAAAATGTGCTTCCCAGGGGAAATGAAAGTGAATTTCTGTTCACAATTAGCCTGCGTTTGCATGTAACTTAATCGTCTGGATTACTTATTTGATTTCTCTTCGACTGTTACGTTTTCAATTTCATTTTAGCAGACAATATTTAAATGCATATTGTCCACAAATAAAAATGAAATGAAACATGCCTTGTTAAACTTGTCAATGATTCAAAAGATCGATAAAACATAAATAGTAACAACATTACCGGAAGTCGCTAACGATTATTCAGTCCCACTAATCCGCTTATCATAACAATGAACTAGTTAATGGCATGCAATAATAAAGGCCAGTTACTATCACCTGATAACATAAGAACAGTTAATTGGCATGTGATAAACAGGGCCCACCTCCTGCACGTGACTTCGAAGTTACCCCACTCTCTCCACCACAATTTATCGCAACCGCGATTTATCGCGGACAAGTTTTACAAACAAATTGAAAAATGACCAACAAACGTTTTTTTTCTTTTTTTTTAAATGACGACATTTTGTGCTGACAAAAATAAATGGTTTCACAGTAACTTCATTGTAAATTCACAAATTCTAGTCATAGGTTTATGAAATTTATACAGGTCAGTTTCGTTTTTGTTAAGAAAACTGCATGAATTTAAAGAAATGTTCTGTGGGAATCATGAAGCCTGTATTCCCCTATAGTTAGAGAATAAAACGAGCCCTGTAAGACGGTCTATTTAAAAGCCCATCAGACCACGGAAAAAAGCCTGTAAAACTTCACAAGGTCCAGAAATACTGCCCCAAGAAAAATTCAGGTCAAGGACTAATTTGTAGCTGACCAGCTAGGGCTGTAACGAATACACTAGGTGACGAATACGATACGTATCACGAATACAGGGTGGCGAATACGAATATTTATTCGCGAATATGAATTTCAATGAACAAAAGTGATACTGACAACTGAAATGACAGTATATAGTATGAGGGCTTTCCTTAGACCTCAAATCTCAAGAGTCAATGACTCTTGGGACCATATTTTCAAGAGTCAAAATGAAATTTGTATGAGTCATACGGTAATTATAACGCAGGAGAGTCAATGATGTTTTGTATGTTAAACAAATTACTGAGATAGAATATATAAAAAGCAACAAATTAACAAATATATAAACATTTATTTTTTATATTCCAGTCAATAAACAACAAATGAACAGAACATGAGTGTCTTATCGTCATCCTCACTCTGCTGTACTTGCAGCCACTCATATTCTTTCAACCATTCACTCCTGAATTTTATTTTTACTTTTGAGTGTCGCTCACATCTACTTTCGCACGTTTGGGGGTGTTAGGAGCACTGTCATTTAAAGTACGTTTTATAATTGGCGTTCTACACACGCTTTCCGACTTACTAACAATAACACTTTATCCAACAAATCTGTTTGACCGTTTCGCTTGGAAATTAAATTATTTCTACCCACCGATTGAGTGAAATGTCTCCGCATTTAATTCACCGAAGACGTGCGACAAACACGCTGTTTTTTTCTATGCCGCCTTAAATGGTCAATTATTACGCCTATGTTGTCATGCAGCATCCAAATTTTTCACTTTGCCACAAGGTCAGTAATTCTATGGTTATTTTTAGCAACTCTGCTGCAAAGCGTGTAATGTGACGTTGTAGACAGTACATATACCAGCATAACTTTCGCGCGTCTTTGAACGGTGCAAACATGAAGTAAAACGGTTGGGTGTTTTCAGCTTTGGAAATACATTCTGACATTTTGTAGAAGTTTTTTTCAAAATATGCTTTACAGTGTATTGTTTATGTTATTATATTGGATATTATTAAAACTGACGCGGGTGAGTCCATTCTGTTTTGGTGGGTTTAAGATACATGTCTTTTTTTCCGCAAACAGCTGATAACAAACGCTTTGATAAATAATGGAACGTTGATACACGTGTCATCGAACCAGCAGTGTTTTAATTGGTCATTATAAGATTTCTCAATGGGCCAAACTCCGCCTACTGGGCGGACTTGTGCTTCAATGATTGGAAACGGGCGATAACGGTTAGCGTCTTCCAAAAGAGATAACGGTTAGCGTCTTCCAAAAGAGATACTCCGCCCCAAGCCAATTATCGCTTAGTCTTAACAACTTTTGATCTCGTTGACGCAAGTCGGTATATTCCCCCGGGTCAAATGTGACGCATGACGTAATTTTCTCACGAGTCAAACAAGGGTCTTCTGTAATTTTCAAGCGTCAAAACCCGGGAGCTCGGGTCAAAGGAAAGCCCTGTAGTTTGAAACTATGAGTATTTGTCAATATGATTATTTGAGTATTATTACATACTGAAAATATGAAATATAACACTTTGAAATAACAAAACACTGACTAGAACTGCTTAAACTTTGAACACAGTTTTTAAACTTTTGAGAAAACATGACTAGTACCCATACAAGCCTTGAGTAGAACAATTAAGAGTCAACAGTTGACACATTAGTGACTGTAGCATTCCCTTTGCTAGGCTCCATGTTTGTTGATAAGTTGCACAATCATTGTCGTAAAGATAAACAAAAAAGAAATTCCATCTGCTAATCCTTTGTGTGTATGTTTGAGAATCAAATCACTCGTATTTACCTAAATAAACATTAAACAATCATCGAAAGATTTTTCAATTCAATGTAAATATTCAACCGGTGCCCGCCATTGTAGTTGCTAATATCACTGTGTAACATAGTGGGTGGGGTAAACATAATGAAAAACGCCGGAATAAGGAGCAGAACATTTAAATATAGGGGTTTATTGTATGAACCTTCATTTCTAAGGTAAGATAAGATGATTAAACTTTCAAACTCGAAACCACGTTGTTTGTATTCGTCAAATATTCGGTTCGGGAGGTGGCGAATAATGAATACGATTCGTCCACAGCCGTATTCGAGTAATTCGAATATTCGAATGTATCGTTACAGCCCTATGACCAGCCAGTAAATTTGAATCAGGGCTAGTAAGGGTTTACCAGACCTTAAGTCCAAAAAAGGTTTTGAGACTTTAGTGGAGACTGACTATCAGATACCCTTTACAACTTCCAGCAACAAACTAGTCCCAGCACTATACCTGATCAGTAGAAAGTTTTCTGGTGGCCAGTCCAGCGCTGTGTGGTGCTGCACCATTAGACTTGAGCAGTGACTGAAGCTGTTCAAGGAGGGCCTGGTTCTCTGTGCTCGTGTAGCTCGCTAGGTTGTGTGCATAGCTGGTGTAGAGGCTTGACATCAGATCGGCATCGTTCATCTTCAGGGGGGCCAGCACCTCACAGCTAGAAGCTGGCTGGGGACTGAAACATACACATATATATATATATTACAGATGTTATGCAACGCAGCACACATTTACTGAATGGCTTTTTTCAAGTCATTTTGTGAATATGACCTATACTTGTGAAATTGGAATTTTAAGCAGTAATTAACTTTAATTTAAGAGAAGTTTTATTCTTTGTTTTTATTAATTGTGAATTATTAGTTATAAAACTTACATAATCCAAAAAATCCAAAAACATAAACATATCAGTTAAGTAAATATTACAACTTCTTGACTAATTCATCTGTATTTGTTATTATCTGAAAGTCAAAACATCAATTGGGGTATTTTTGGAGTGGTTTTGTGGAAAAAAGCCACTCGGAACATTACACAATAACGGCTATAAAATCAGCCAAAAACAAGATGCTGCAATCAATAAATGCTTATGTCCTCAGTGGCAGCCATTCCAGTATCGATTACTTTGCACATTTAAATAAGTCTTAGTAAAATATTTGGTCAATGTGAGGTGATGTGTGTGTGCTCAGTGTTGAATAGAATTGCTAATGCGAGGAAAATTGTACAGTGCTTGGAAAAGAACCAGCTGGATGTTTAGCACCGTCGCTTTACAGAGTGTTGAACCATGCTAAGCCAAAAGTTCCATACACACCCGCGATATCTATTAACTTTCACTACGCTTGTGGTTACCTGGTATCAAGAGGTCACAATGGAAAGGGAGAGTAGCGGATTTCAATAGGCATTAGGCCAACCAAACTTACACATTTGATTCAATGAACTATTAAAAGATTTGATATGATAAAGGTCCAATTGGCACAGGGTTAATTCCCACTCAATGCCTGTATATCGGCTGCCACGATGTACATGCACTGCTCTTATGCTAGAATCTATGATGATTACATGTAACATAAATCCAGGGGCGTAGGTAATGGGGGGGGGGCAGCCGCCCCTCCAATATTTGGGCTAGTCATCGTTATATAAATAAAACGTAAAATCCCCAAAAAATCGCCGCCCCAAAACCAGTATTTTTGTAATCACGCGCCATCAGTTCAGAAGCCATGTGTCCCCTCTCCGTCTGCTCTGAGGTTGCCAATAGTGATGTGTCAATATCCCTTGTTAGGTGTCATAAAATAGGGGCCGGGTAAATGTCATTGCGTTAATTGTTTTATTGTTCTTTTCCGTGATTGCACTGTCGGTGTTTTGAGTAAGGACAGGCTTTTCTTTTAAATTGTAATTGATCGCTTTAATTCAAAGGTAACTTCCACTTAAAACAATTTTGAGTAAATATGCGCGTGAAAAACATTAATTAGTTTGAAAATATTTTGTTCTCTAAGTATAACAGTTATTACTTGATTAGAAATCATTGAAACAATATCATATATGTAATTATTTAATGTTCAAAATGTTAATGTTATTATTTCTCATATCACTTGTTAAACTCCGTCATTAAAATACATAAACATTTACTTAATTTTATGTTTTAATTAGCACAAGTTTTTGGAAAGAAAATAATAACTGTTGAGATTTCTGGGTCGTGGGTGGCAGCATTGGACAAACTGATTTCATGACAAACTGAGAACGAGACAAAAATCAAGCATTTATATCAACATGAAAGTTCCCCCAAAACGCACCATATTAATTGTAATTGTAAAAAAATTCTGAACTACGGGAGAGGACAATTAACCCTCTCAAACGAACCCCTTTATGTTCCCAGTACACAAACTGGACCGCCCCCCAATATTTGGAGGTAATCTACGCCCCTGAAATCTGAAAATAGAGAGACAGTGAATGTAATATTGTTTAAAGTGTTGTGTTACCACTACAGTAGAGCAATTGACTGCTTCACTTTGCAATTTCTGAGGAAATTTAATGAAGAGGACCAATAAAATGTATGGAATATGGATTTTTTTAGTTGGAAGTTATATTTTGAAATGCAATTAACTGTTTTTTCCTCACTTTATTTGTGTTTGTTTTGAAGCGAAGTTATGTCAGTTTATAAAAATACTCTGAGCAAAATCATTTAAGGTTATCACGATAGCCTTGTTCTTTATGAAAACAAAATGATCGATATCAGGAGATGCTCGATATACGGGAATCATTCGATATTGTCTACACATTTAAAGTCCAGCAAAAGTCAAATGAAAATATTTCTGTAATTAATTATGCAGCAAATAGTTTTGACATGTATCTGTAAGGTAATATTTTATTCTCAAGTGATGGTAAAATTATTATTTAAATAATCTTTATCCAACTTCTAAAGCAAGAAAATATCATTGTTGAAAAGGTGTTGTCAAGTTAGACGTCGGTTTTTTGCATTGAGAAACAGCCGGCGTAACGTCATCACTTATTTTTGTCCACTGCAAAAAGCGACAAAGGTCGATATTAATGGCATTGCTTTAACTGATTGTTTTTGCTGGGAAGGTTACCATTATTGGGGTAATTATGTTTGCTGCTGTCCCCATCAACTTCTTTGTGATTTTCGCGTATTTCTAAGAAATTACGCTAGATGGCGCCCAATTTCCGGTTAATTATAGCCGGCGAACAAAATTCATTAGTCATAACATTTAATGGGGGTTACACGCAACTAATCTCATTAATATATCTTAATATCGAGAGTTAAGGCAAAGCTGCGTGTTATTATTATGCTATCATGATGGCAAAGCTGCGTGTTATTATTATGCTATCATGATGTTTATCACCACACGTTATGATGGGTAATCTATTTCTACTTTAGAATAGTTAGTATGGTGTCATTCTTGAGCCTATGAGTTCCGGATTCAATCCCGATTCTTGCGAATTGTTCTCCCCATCAGGTACTGGTTCTACACACGGACCTACATGTATGCAAACAAATTTGATTGTATAGGTCCGTCTTAATTCTACCCAAGAAACTCATCTTTAAAGTTTTTATAAAAGGCCAAGGCTTTCGATGCGACATTTAATTATTTACATAAAAACGTTTACGTTAAATACCTTAAACTTAGCAAACAATAACATATACAATTTAAAAAATAACACAATAATGTAATGCAATCAGAGTTGAAAAGAAAGAATGCAGCACATCCAAAAATATCTTAATAACATAAGTCAATGACATACTTTGAGATATATGATAGTAAAGTATCTCTACCTTTACAGTTCATTTATTTGTTTGTAAAAAAAAAAAAAAAAAAAAAAAAAAAGGGGGGNAAAAAACATTCGAGAAATGTAAAAAGAAAAACAGACATTAATTTTCCAGTGTGCATAGACAAAAATGATATATAAATTGTAATAACAACTGAGAAAGGCATAGAGAACCAATATTAGCCGGTCGCTAATTTCGGTAAAGCACATTTTAAATAGGTAAAGTTTGTATAGATGGCATTAAGTTAAAATGAAAATTCGACGTAGTTTTGTACGATTCTAACGTCCTATTATGACGTCGTTTTAAAGCGATTGTGCTTAAACATTATCTAAAAATGAAAGCGTGATCCTCGTTTAGACTTTTTTAAGTTCAATGAAAAATTATTACAAAACAAACAGTGCTGTACCGCCCCACCCCAACGAAGATACGTTTTCACACGGTGCCATAATGAAGATGTTCAGTGGCATTTTTCGTATGTTGAGTCGCGCTCTGAGAGAACGGGGTTAAATGAATGTGCATAAAGTTTCTTCCCTGTTTAGCCTGCACAGGCTAATCAGGGATGACACTTTCTGCTTTTATGGTATTTTTTGTTAAAAGGAAGTACCTTCTGAGCGAAAATCATATTTAGGCGGAAAGAGTTGTCCCTGCTGAGCCTGTGCGGACTGCCCAGGCTAATCGGAGACGACACTTTCAGCTTTTATTGTATTTTTCGTTTAAAGGAATTCTCTCCTTAGCCAAAATCCAGTTTAGGCGGAAAGTGTTGTCCCTGATTAGTATGTGCGAAATACACATGCTAATCAGGGATGACACTTTACGCACAAGTATGCATTTAACCCCTTTTTCATAGAGCGCTGTCCATTTTTTTATCTGAGATAATTGGATAATCGGAACGAACACTGCGTTTTTTTTCAAACATTGATTATCGTTATATTAAGATTGAAACGTAATGTCAATAGGGAAATACATTTCGTGTTTGTTTAAACATAAGTACAATCAACAATATTGTAAATATGTCATGTTTTGTATTTTGAATGAGGTTGGGTTATTTGAAAAGGGAATACGAACACATATGTGTTGATTTTCCTATTTCATTTTGTCGATTTCAAATGAAAAACAAACAAAAAAGGTATATGATCAGACCTTAATTGTGTCGCGTTCTGAGAAAACTGGGCAAAATGCTCGTGTGTAAATTGTCATCACAGATTAGCCTGTGCAGTCCGCACAGGCTAATCCGGGACGACACTTCCCGCCTCAACTGGATTTTCGCTAAGAAGAGACATCATTTAAACGAAAAATTCCATAAAAGTGGAAATTGTCGTCCCTGATTAGCCTGTGCGGAATGCACAGGCTTATCTGGGATGACAATTTACGCACAAGCATTATGCCCAGTTTTCTCAGAACACGACACAAATTATCAATATATTTCATAAGCCATCCACACGCTTCACTTGGCTGGTGCGTGCTTAATGTTCAATATGTTCTTCTTCACCGGAGCGTAACCCGATTTTACATTACATGAATTACTAATAACACAATTTCGCTAATTTAAGTTATGTCAATATCTGATTTGTGTTGGTGGTGAATTTATAATAAAAGTGTGTTTCTTAAGACGGTTGTAACTAAATGATAAAAAGTTTTCCGCGTTTTAACTTTAAAAAGTGATTTAAATGGCAGGTGAGTTTGCAACTTTTTGTGTCGTTGTTTGTTTATGTTGTAATTACTTTTATTTTAAGTGCTGCTAGGAAACAATTGATAAAAATATGGTATTGTTGAACGAAGCAAACTTTGAAAAACGAATCCTACCGTTATTAACAGAAACATATAAACTGGTGTTACAAGAAGCTTTAATATATGACATTGTTTAAAATGACATAGCCTTTCTGAGTCGTTTCACGTGTTTTATGTAAATGACAATTCTGTAACGTGAAATAACAGAAATGTGGCGTGTTCCGAGAAAACTGGGCAAAATGCTTGTGCGTAAATTGTCATCACAGATTAGCCTGTGCAGTCCGCACAGGCTAATCAGGGACGACAATTTCCGCTTTTATGGAATTTTTGGTTTAAATGATGTCTCTTCTTAGCGAAAATCCAGTTGAGGCGGAAAGTGTCGTCCCGGATTAGCCTGTGCGGACTGCACAGGCTAATCTGGGATGATACTTTACGCACAAGCATTTTGCCAAGTTTTCTCAGAACACGACACAAATTGTTAACAGAATGTGTTCATCGGCAGCATGCACACTAAGGTGTTGTTAAAGTTTGACATTCACTGGAAAAACTATGCAAATATCGTTTTTATCCTATATAAATAATGTATAATGCTTATTTAAAGTCGCAGTGTAAGCATAAAAAGGGCCAAATTAAAAGCCAATATTATAAAATGACTTTTTAAAATCTCAAAATGCAAACAATATTTTCTTATTATACATAGCGAGTTTATCCGTTATTATATATGCCATTATTTTTTTTGTCTAATTTAGATAAAAAATAAACATTGGCTCATATTGCAATCTTGAATTGTATCCAATAATCTACTCGCGTTTGTTTGTGCACGTTTGTCATGAATTCAATAACACGATAACTAAATTTCAGACGGATATTATTTTATTTATTTTATTTCAATATATCGACGGAACAAAATATATTCGTCGTAACTATATTGACAAATGAGTCGTGTTCTGAGAAAACTGGGCATAATGCTTGTGCGTAAATTGTCCGCTGTTATGGAATTTTTCGTTTAAATGATGTCTCTTCTTAGCGAAAATCCAGTTCAGGCGGAAAGTGTCGTCCCGGATTAGCCTGTGCGGACTGCACAAACTTATCTGGGATGACACTTTACGCACATGCATTTTGCCCAGTTTTCTCAGAACGCGACACAAATGTTCACGATTAAAGGTCCGCGTCAGGTAAATATTAGTGACGAGAGACGTCTTCGCACAATCTTTCAATTTGGATATCAAACCGACCATAACACGTTAGATTAACAAACAGATTTAATTAAAATGTAAGTAACTTCATAACATTTTCCGCTTGAACGCAACCGGAACTACGTGACTCATATCCTTTTAAGTTTAATGTAAACAGTTCACATGTGTATGGACTATACATGTACATATAAAAAACCCGAGGTTAAAGTGGTTTAGTACCCTCTCCGTTATATATATAACAAGATATGCACCCTCTCCGTTACGGTACGTGTCAATCATCATTAAATAAGTATGATTTGATGATCGGTGGCACAAAACAAGAAAGGAAACCAACATTTAGGAGGTGACTGCTACCTTGCTTGGTATATTACCCCGTCCAATTAAGAGATATCCACTGATCTTACTCGCTTTTGTTCGTGCACGTGTGTCATGGATTCACTGACACGATAACTCAATTTCAGAAGGCTTTTTTTATTAATTTTATTCGTTTTCAATAGATCTGCGAAAACAAATATATTTGTCGTAACTATATTGAAAAATATTCACGATAACAGATCCGCGTCAGGTTAATGGTCGTGACGAGAAACGTATTCGCGCAATTTTTTCTTACAATTTGGGAAATAAACCGACCATGAAACGTTAGATGTACAAACAGATTTAATTAGAATGTAAGTAATTTCATAACGTGTTCCGCTTGAACACAGCCGGAAATACGTGACTCATATCCGTGTTGATTGTATTTAAACAGTTCACATGTATATGTACTATACATATAATATACACGGTGTTAAAACGGTTAAGTAGTCTCTCCGTTATATATAACCTACGGAATCCGGATAGTGCCATCTATAATCTCGCCCTTCTTTCATCAGGGGCACGTGTGTAGGTAGCTCAAAAGGCGATATATCGTTGTAAATATCGCGTATCGCTTCGTGTATCGCGCAAAATATTGTGTGTCGGTTCGTGTTTCGCGTAAAATATCGTGTATCGCTTCGTGTGTCGTGTGTCGCCCTTGATGAAAGAAGGACGAGATTAAAGATGGCACTATCCGGATTCCGTAATAACCCGATATGCACACTCTCCGTTACGGTACCTGTCACTCCCAAGTACATGAGGGGGATTTGATGAACGTTGACAAAAAGCAACAAGAAAAACCAACGTAAATTAGGTAATTTGTTCGAAAAATCTACCGTGCACGGAACATAAGAACAATTAAGCAATGTAACAAAGTTCTTGTTTTGAATGCGAATGCAATAAGGAACGCAAATGAAATGAAACAGTTATAGGCAGTCTTCAACCGCTCATGTTTACATGGGCATTTGTGTCTTTATGCGTAATAGTATCTCTAAATGTCTAGTCAGTGAAATCTCGATCCTTTGTATGTAAAAGTCGCACATGTTATGACTACTGTCGTAAATTGTTCACAATTACTTTATTGAGAATCACATCGGTATCATTCATTTCCTGTGGTACCTGTCTCCTTTCCGCCGTACATGTAACCTTATAGTGTTAAAGTACACATTCTTATCAAAACGGTTAGTGATATGAAGACGTAAGTTTGAAAATGGTTTTACACAAGAAGTGTTGACTGGAACAAACTGGAGTTAAAAAAGCAAAACAGTTAGTGATACGAAGACGATAAGTTTGAAAATGGTTTTACACTAGAAGTGTAGACTGGAACATACTGGGGTTAAACAAGATGGATGCGTATCGACCAATAAAACACACATAATTATGATCTTTATGCGACCTGATAACTGTTCATAGTGATTTATTCGAAAAAGTAATTGTACATCTTTTTAGGGTTTATAACGATCCATCTTACGTATGTTACAATTTACATGTATGATCTGTACATAAAATTCCCAACATAATTCGTTGATTACTTTGCGACATTAACATCACGACATTTCAATTATGTATTATTCAGAAAATCATCTGTTCAGAATGGTTTTCGATCACCTGTTAAACCAAATATCTGTAAAGTCAAATATAAAATAATTTATACTATATATAGTACGGAATCGAATCCAATTCCTGGACGGTTTTAGGCAAAAATTTGTCGCTCAAAAACTATGATTCTTAGAAAAGCTGCATCGAATTGTCAAAATGTTCGATGTTTAATGAGACTGGTTCTGAGATTTAAACTCATCCTGTATGAAAGGGCCTAAACTTAAATAAGTTCTTTAGTTTTTACTTAAATCTCCCAAAATAGAGAAGTACTTCGGTCAAATGGTTTTCATTTAAGTTTTTAATATACACAAGTTATTCCCCACTTTAACAGGATGCTAAATCACAGACAGGTTCCACATTTCTTGCCAACATATCTTTCTTCATATATAACAGTTAAGTTTGCGAGTATACAGGAATATAATCGAAACTGCAACCTGGAATACAGAGAAATGTTTAAAGGTATAATGTGATTAACTTTTAATATAAATAATCAGTTGTTATTTTGAAAATGTACATTTAAGGTACATGTATAAGCTCTGGTTAACGGAGAGGAAACCTTAACTGAATAGGTTACATTACCTTCATTTTCCGTGTGATTACGTATGTTTACATCACATTTAAGGCATTTAATGTAATTGGTAACAGCATATTTAGATAGGGTAAGCATCTGTTTACTTATTGACGTTCATCAATTATCGGATGAAATATATATAAATTAACTATCCAGAAACATATTACTAAAATTAACAAATGCAAGTTAATTTGCATTGACTTTTCTCACTAGTTCTAGAAACAAGACAAGTATATCAAGCAAAATGCATATCTCATACGCAGCTCAATGTCCATGGTGTTCTGCGAAATAAATAAAAGGCGAATTTTGGCAATTGAAATATATAAAATAACACAAATTTGACCAAAAGGTAATGTTCCGCTTCGATTCATGGCGAAAAGTGACATGTACCGTGACGGCGAAGGTGCATTTCGGGTTATCAATAACGGAGAAGGTACTGAGCCGTTTTCACACCGTGGTATATGAATGAATCTTTACCGGTATCACGTTTTGTACCATAGAATGCATGAAAGAGTAAAACAAGAGTAACAAGCTACAGTTCAATTCTTTAGGGTAGTTCTTAATAATACGTTTATAAATTAAGAATTTAAAGTATACGGGTGCATTTCTCCGTTTTACGGACGTTGAGCATTTGAATAATGCTTGATGTAATACCCCCCAAAAAAACATGAATCCATGAAACGGAATGTAGCTGTTTGCGAGTTGAATGACGATACTAACATAATTACAATAGACCTTATCTTGAACTCAGTACCAACAACTTTTGTATTGTTATGCACTTGTGTCATTCGAATTTCGACAAAACATTTGAGGTCACCTTAGTTTGAATGACATGTCATTCAAACTAAGGTGACCTCAAATGTTTTGTCGAAATTCGAATGACACAAGTGCATAACAATACAAAAGTTGTTGGTACTGAGTTCAAGATAAGGTCTATTGTAATTATGTAAATATCGTCATTTCACTCGCGTGTATTTTTGCCACATGTAAATAAGCGAAAACATCCAGTGTTTACTGAGGTCTGAAAAACCATGTAGACCAACTCGTCAATGAGACATATATGAAACACTGAAGTCCAGAAGTGTGAAAGCACAAAGGGGTTTCTGCATTTTAATGAATGTGACTGGAGGGTATGGATGGCCCAGCTTTTACAAAACAAACTTCATTAATACGGACAAAGGCTAAATATGTTTCTGCTGTTTATTTCAGATCTAAACACATACGACAGGCTGTACAACCCAAGACCTCGTCTGCCGTATCGAGCAAGGCATCGACGCCAGGTGAGATCCGATACGTTGTTAACCCATTTATGCCTAGTGTCTAGAAAAAAGGCCTTGGCAAACAGCGAAGACCCAGATAATACGCCGCATGATGCGGCGTCTCATCAGGGTCTGCGCTGTTTGCTTAAAGGAATTTCTGTAAGAAATATTCTAAATATAGAAATAAATATACTATACATCCCTTATTTTGGAAATAAATTGATCCAATTTAGAAGGATGGGATAGTCCAATAGGCATAAATGGGTTAAACTTTAGGGCCTGTCCTTGTGAATACATGTATATAATTGTGTTATGTATGAGATGGACAGCTTGGTTGTCTTCGTTGTCTTTTTGTGTATGTATACATTATTTATAAAAAAAAACGAGTTTAAACACATGCCATGACTTCGTTTGAGTTGTCTGCGTTTATTTATAGCATTTACTTGTCGTTTTGAGTGTGGAACAGTTTTCAATCATTTTATACTAATGATATTTTCTAGTTCATAAGGTACATATGCAGTCAAGAGCTCATCATATCCAGTAAAATAAAATATTATATTTGACAGTGTAAAAAGTCATTCTTTAAAACAACGTTTGACGTTAAAGATGTTGGACATGCACCGCTACTTATGTTTGCTTGAAGTGGTCAATAATTCAGCAAGATACAATTTCATCACAATATACTTGTCTTACGATTCTTATGGTATCAGCAGTCTTTCTACGCAACCACCTCTTTTTTGAATTTGTTATTGTACACACACATAATTAGAAACACAATGTGCTCATAAATAAGTTTTAATACTTATAAATGTTTATTTAGAAAACAAGTGGGTTTTAGGTTATTGAATATGAAGACAGACGACCGGTCTACGATGTTCCAAGGTTTGTCGAGCGTGTGCCGAAACCTGTCTATAAAGTAACAGTGACGTACGCAGATCCCCGACCAATCGCCATCGAGCAGCCGTACATGGCGCGAACTGAACCCGAGTTTGAAGAAATCCGTGACAGATGTGCGTCGGTATTTATTTAATGGGCCGTTAAAAACAGATTTTTAGATATTTTAAGTATGTCATTCAATGTCTTAAACGTGAGCATAGGAGCTACAAATGACAAGAATAATAGACAGACATAAATGAGTCGTGTTCTGAGAAAACTGGGCATAATGCATGTGCGTAAAGTGTCGTCCCAGATCAGCCTGTGCAATCCGCACAGCATCGCAAATTATTCATTCGTTTGGCGTTTAGATTGAAACTGTGCAAAGTTCTACTCATACACAAAACGGTATTTATAGTATTGTTTTATTTCCGTAATATTCTTTCGGTATTTTAATATGCAAATTGCTGATTTAGTTTTGGAAACTGTGGCAAAATATCCGTCAATGGGTAACTCTTCAGTAAGCAGGCATATTTAACCCTTTGAGTGCTTGAACCGGATTTTGAAGGTCTTTGCAAACAGTTTGGATCCAGATGAGACGCCATAGAACGTGGCGTCTCATCAGGATCCAAACTGTTTGCTATTCTGATAGTATTCTTTGAAAAAAAATGAAGAAAATGCTGATTTAAGAAATTCAGCAGACGACATTTTAGCAGACGACAAATTTCGCAGCATGCAAAGGGTTAAGGAATACAAGTCGGCTATCAAACGTTATGAGCCTGTGAAACTGATAATAACTGACACGCATGCGTACTATGTATGATTTACTCCACGCGGTTGTAAGCTCAAGTTTCTTAATAATAGAAACTTTGTGCGCGTAAAAGAGTTGTTTGTTGGCCAATACACATCGAAACAAATAACATTATTTCGATCCGAAAATGATGTTATGTTTAAAAAACATTACAATTTTCTACTCCATGTAAACATTATCTTTAAAACCAATTTTCTTATTTTATTTTCATAAGACATACGCGACTCACAAAAGTAATGTGACACTCATCCTAAATTCAGTTTTCAGAGAGCGAAACGTGACCAATAGTCACGTTATCTCTATATTGAGCAAACTAGGTCACGTCTTACGGTCGCCATGTATGAAATCTTGCACTAGAAATCAACACGCCAAATACATTAGATCTAGGTCAAATGAAAAAGACTCTAGTCAGGTTTATGATACTTGTTATATTCAGTACATAAAGCAGATAATGATTTTTTTTCCGTCTGACAAGATTTCTTTACTTTGGCGGGGAGTAAGACGCAAACCATAGAATAAATTGAAAAATTCTGGGTCAGTCAAATGTCAGTCAAATGCCACTCCTGAGGGGAGTATTGCTAGACGCCTGTACGACATATATTATACAGATAACAGGTGCAATTATATATATAAGGGAACATTTAAAATTAAAGAATAATAATATTTTCGAGAAAATGAGAGTCAAAATCGGAACTTGTTTGCACTTGCACATCTTATTTATACTTTATATTACGGTGTGTTGCGCTACATAATTTATAACACAAATACGAGTTAAACTTCAATAACGTTTAAGACAAAATGTTTCAATAATTGCATGTTTTAATTCAATTCAATATGCAGAACGACAGTTTGATGCATTTTTATCTAATGCACACGAGGATTTAAAGATCGAGAAATTGACAATTGGAAAAAAGGTTTATATTCCAAAGGAATAATGCTCATTTTTTCTCAAACAATAAAACAAAACTTGTGACTTCGATTGAACAATAACGAACTAAAATTCTGTTCATAAATCACAATATGTCAAATTATTAAGCGTATGTAACGTCTGTTATTCTGGTTTAATGCGCGCATTACTAACAACGTTTATAAAATGACACGATATTTGGTATAAATGCCATATTTGATACGCTTAAGATTTTGCTTTTGAAGAACCCAGCGCCGGCAGATATTGTTTTTCTTTTTTCCCGTTATATTATGAGTAATTTAGATAAGTCTAAATGTTACGAATGTTCTCGCATATTACTGTAAAGTGTTCCGTTCCAGGAATTATCCAGAAAACATTATGAACAATAACCGTCAGCACATACTAATTGCAGAACATACAACCGATTTCTTCTGTTTGTCTATTGAAAACAATTCGTCATCATTTTATTACAACGAATCCAATACTCAGTGTATGCTTTTACCTTACAATTCAGATGCAGTCCAGGAACTGCCCTATACGACGTCATATATGCCGTCTAGAAGAACCAGTTATGACGACGAATTTCTGCTTGCAGATCCGATTTTTCAGCGCGAGGATAGCGGGGAACCGGTAACGGCAAAGGAGTTTCCCGGATATTTATTCAGATCCGGCCATTACGAGGCTATAGCTCTCGGTCAGAAGTCGGGCTTTTTAACTGGTAAAGATCAGTACCGAAGGTAAGTACGTGTTAGTTCATATGTGTCGTGTTCTGAGAAAACTGGGCATAATGCATGTGCGTAAAGTGTCGTCCCAGATTAGCCTGTGCAGACCGCACAGGCTAATCAGGGACGACACTTTCCACTTTTATGACATTTTTCGTTTAAATGAAGTCCCTTCTTAGCAAAAATCCAATTTAGTCGGAAAGTGTCGTCCCTGGTTTCAGGTATTATATTTGATCAAAACTTTACCCCTTTAAGTATCCCTTTAAATGGTCAACTAAATCAAATTTTGATACGTGCTACTTAAATGGTCAACTCAGTGACTGGGTCGGTCATTTGCTAGGAGAATTGTCTTCATCTTATCACCGAGTTTACCACCTGAGTAGAATATTGTTAACAAATTACTAAGTTAAAATTCTGATAGAAACTTGCTAACCAATGACTGATTTGGCCTTTGTTTGAGTAGAGACTTGTTATGCACTTATTGAGTTTACCATTTACGTGTACTTACTTGTAAACCATTGACTGAATTTAGTATTTGAGTATGTACTTGTCAAGTTATGACAGAGTTAACAACATTAGTAGATATTGGTTAACCTATGAGCGAGTTAACCATTTGAGTAAAGATTTGTGAACGAATGACTGAGAAGACTATTTACCCTTTGCATGCTGCGAAATTTGTGGTCTGCTAAAATGTCGTCTGCTGATTTTCTAAAATTAGCATTTTCTTCATTTTTTTCTTAAAGAATACTATCAGAATAGCAAACAGTTTGGATCCTGATGAGACGCCACGTTCTGTGGCGTCTCATCTGGATCCAAACTGTTTGCAAAGACCTTCAAAATTCGGTTCCAGCACTGAAAGAGTTAAGGTAAATACTTGGTAACCAATGACCAACTTTGCAATTCTAGTAGATACTAGTTACACAATGACTGAGTTTGCCGTTTCAGTAATGCTTTTGAGTTTGGATTGTAATTTAAACGCTATGTTTTGTAGTATACTTTTGTGCTAAATTATATATGTGCGCATCTTTACAAAAGCTTCATTATTTTTCTATTTTCGATGGACGTTTTTCAATAATAATACCTTTAACATTTATCTGAGTCAGGCGTGTTATTTTGCTTGTTTGAATTTAAATGCATACATCCTTTGATGAATATGTGACACATTTTGTTTTAATTATCATTTTCAAAACTGTAAACAAGTCATTTAAAATGACACGTCAACCATATGCTGCTGTTTGATACCGTACTCATGGTAATATAAAACTGTTGACATTCACCATCTTCTTTGAATGAAAAGATGTACATTTGGCTGTCCTTTTCAAGTGAGCATCCGCAGTTTTCAAATTATGATTGGGTTTTCTATTTTTCAAACAATAACTTATTACAGGTCGCATCAAGCACAGCGGAAACGGGAACACATTGACCACGTGCTCTACCACGGAAACAACCGATTCACCGAAATCTACGAAGATTCGCGAACGGGCGGAATCACGACTCGTGTATACCGATAGCTTGAACAGCTGATATGGCGTCGACCTCGAACATGTACAATAGACACGAGAAACAAAGTTCGTTGTAGAAACAAATTGCAGTGCACGAGCAAACGGCCTCGATTTTGGTTCAATTTGAAAACTAATGTCTTCAATAACAATAAAACAAAGATAACTTAGTGTTTAAGTTATCATGTGAATATTATAAATCTAATAAATGAACAAAACATGTAATGCTGATAAATTTAACCCATTTATGCCTAGCGTCTAAAAAAAGGCCTTTGCAAACAGCGTAGACCCAGATGAGACGCCGCATAATGTGGCGTCTCATTAGGTTCTGCGCTGTTTGTTTAAATGAATTTATGTAAGAAATATTCTAAATATAGAAATAAATATACTATACATCCCTAATTTTAGAAAAAAAAGATCCAATTTAGAAGAATGGGAGAGTCCACTAGGCATAAATGGTATATCACAGTTATGACAGCAGCAAACATGCTCATTGAGTCAGAAAATACAATAACAATATATTTACTAGGTAAATAAATGGTGTAGTATATCGCTGTTCAACTAGTTCTCAGAGTTACAAAAATTAGAATATTTCAAGAAATAGAGGATATTTTATGCATTTGGTGGAATATCGAATTTAGGTCACGAGTGATCATAGAAAATAATATTTTCAAGACTGGCACAGCCACGAGTGAAACGAGTGAAAACTCATGTTTTCTATGACCACGAGTGAAGTCAAATCGATATTCCACGGAATCCTACACGGTGTCTTTTTATTTTATGCTAACACATGATTATTTTTGTAATTTTTGCCAAAATTTGCTCCGGTAAAGCAATGAAAATTATCGATACTTTTCACTGTTAATTTTCACTGTTTGAAAAAATGAATTATCAGTTTTGATTCACGGACATTTCTCTATAAACAACCGGAAAGCATTAAATAAAATTCCATCATTATAAGAGATAAATATGCGAAATCGCCTCAAAGTATACCATACCTGGGCCCAAATTCACCAACCCATTCTTAGACATAAGAATAAAGAATAGACTTAGAACCAAAACAAATACAACCAGCGTTTGAATATATACAGTCTACCAATGGTAATCATGTCATTAAGAACATGTTCTACCTACATTAAGCATGACGTAGATAGAAGTGGTTCTCGAAAAGATGGCTCAACAGTTAAAACAATTATTGTATACTCCAATTTAAAGAATATTATTTATTCTTAAAATTAAGTCTAAGAATTGTTTGGTGAATACGGGCCCTGGCCATCAAAACTGAAAGTAAATCATCATCCATAGAATGGTAGGGTTTAGAGATTGAATGAACAAGTGACCAGAGATTGTTGAACCAAGTGCTTTTGAGCATGGAAGAATAAAGATTAAACAATTTAGCAACATTGGTTATTGCATTGAGAAAGTGCATCCAAAAATACTGGTCTGGCTTGACAAACAGTACATGATACATGAATAGGGCAACCACAAACTACAAGTTCACGGTTCCATGCATATCTGTATTTTCCAAGACTGTATGCAAAGAGATGGGGATCACTTCTGTGTAGAACTAGTAATAATTTTTATGGTTTATTGTGAGAATGTTTAGTAAAACAAGCTTGATAATTGTCGGCAATATGTCGATCTTATTTTCAATAATGCTTTTTTATTGTTAAACAAGCTACGCCATGCACAGGCTTATAGTTGGGTTTTAGGTGTGATCTTGACATTTTCCCAGTACGAGTACGAATACGAGTACGAATACGAATAGGAGCAGGAATAAAAATACGAATACCAGTATGAGAAAAAGTACGAGTAAGATTACGAGTATGAGTACGAATACGAGAACGAGTACGAAAACAATTACTAATACGAGTACGAATACGAGTATGAATACGACTACGAATACGAATACGAGCATTAGTACGAGTAAGAGTAAGAATATGAATAAGGATTCTAGTAGTACGAGTACGAGTAGTAAGAGTTCGAGTACGAATAGGAGTAGCAGCAGCAGTAACAGCAATACTGCTAGTAGTAAAAGGAGTTAGAGTATTAGTAATATTTATTGAGACAGGCTTAGTGTAAGCTACATGTACAGTTTGTTCATTGTCTTTAAAGTGAGACTGCACGATTTTTATATGTGTTAAATTGTAATTTATTGTAAAAAATGTTTTACAATAACACAAAATAGGCAAGAAAAAATAAACATTGAAGACGAATTTCATAAAATGCAGCAAAGACAAATTAGCGCCCCGAGCCGATTGTGACGAAGCTATTTCGTACATATTTTCATAAAATAACAGAAGCATTCGTCTTTTTTTTAGGATCGGAGTTAGAGTTCGTGTGTCGTATAAATAGATATCGTTGCAGGAAAATGATCCGTAAAACAAAATTGTGTCTTTGTATCGTATGAACGAATCTGCACTAAAACTAAATTTAGATTCACATCGTACATGCATGATAAACATGCTGGCGAATTCGACTGTACATACATTTTCGATTTCAGAACTAAATATCTGTCTTATTTCGCATTTTTCGACACATGTTCTTCTTAATTTTTATTGTAATTTATATTTAAATATATGTATTATACGTTTTTTACACATTTTATATAAATTCATAAATATTTGACGAAATCATGCAGTCTCACTTTACACATGTTTTTTTCTCCAAACTATCCATGAAACAAAATCAGCTTTTGATTACTTTTGTTTATTGAATTAATGCAATAACACTCGTAAAGCACCAAGTTATTGCCAAAAGGAATGCACGCTGATGTCATTCATGACGTAGCATGACAAGTAGTCGATGTCACTATGGGATTGCCGTGGCGTTGTTGCAGCAGCCGCACTTGATTGGACAGTAGTGCGCCTCGTTCGGATCCGGGCAGATAACTCCCAGAACATGTGGAAGCGAACAGGCAGAGTTGTCTTTGCAAGGGTGTACCAACCGATCTGCAATAGATTGGAATACTTTGCTAGTAATTGCTAAAATTCCAAATTGTAGATATAAAACAACGAATAAAGTTTAAAGCGAAGAACCCGCTTTGTTCCCCATATAAGAACTCAACAATTTACAACACATATTTATGAATGTTCTCATACATTACACACGTCATGCAACGTCGATGTACAATTTTATATGAATACCTCAAGTACTTTTGTAAACTCGACAACAAGTTACATTACCGTAATAGACGCAGGTCGGGTTTGATGTTGTCGATATCGTAGTGTTTGGTGTAGTTGACGGGGTAGTAGCGGCGGCGGTTGTGGTGGTGGTAGTGAAGGTGTTGATTGTGGCGGAGGTAGTGATAGTAGGCATATCGCTGCTTGTTGGAGGTGCAGTCGTCGTCGGCAAGTTAGCAGACGAATTAATTGCAGGGAGAGTTGTCGACGAGTTTGGTGCAGCATCTTTATTTGTATGATAAGGAATCTGATATCAATACCATGGAGATAAAGTGTTAATTGTCGAATCGATTACTATGAACCATACAATGTTGAGGCAATCAAATTTTAAATCAACATAGTTGCCACTACATGAATCGGAGATATACACATATAAACAACAATAACACCCACTGAGAATAAGTTAAGTTTTAAAACAAAGATCTGATTATGTGGATATCAAAATGTGTATAAGCTCAAATAGTGGTCGAAACTTTCTTAAACCTAAAACGATGATTATTAAATAACAAAAAAGTGGTATATCCCTATGCTCTAATGTCTTTCTCTGCACCGAATATGGAATAATTCGAACACTTATGATCAGATTATTTTAAGACTTGGGTGTAAATTTTGAAAATTTAATGGAATGCTTTTTTGTTTTAAATATGTCGCAAAAAGATGTTTGGATACATTGGTTCCAATACGTTCGTGATGGCACATACACTCTTAACTTCATACATACCTGCACATAGCGCTCCAGTATAACCTGTCGCACAATTGCACCTTGGTGCTTGGTTCTGGTCGAAGTAGCAGGTTCCCCCATGATCGCAGTAGATGTTATCCTTACAATCGTTATCAGTCTGCATGGCTTTAATAATAAATTACTATTTTTGTATGAATTATGATGAAAAGGTATGATAACATGAAGTGATTTAGATTTGTATTGAATTTAATTTACACTCACATTCACATGTAAATTGCCATGTTACACGCTTCACACAGACACTTTGACTTGGTTCTGGTAAAAAAACGGATTATATGATTTGAGTTAACAATTTGAATCAATTTCTTGTTACCTCTTGTTACATGTATACTTGTAGCAAATATTAACTTGAATTTATCTATTTTGTTACGTTTTTTGTCAGAAAAAAATAATCTTACATTGACATACAGCTCCATTGTACCCTGTTGGACACCGACATAGTTTAGAGAAATTATTGCTACCTGACTGATTGTCAACTACAGACACATTCACTTGAAGCTTGTGTTTAAAGCTGCTTTTAAATACTTAGGGTCTTTCACAAAATTTAACTGTTGAGTAACCTCAGCATCAGAAAGAAGACTGCGACGAGTGTTTGCAGAATTGTGAAAATGTACGGTATATATGGTAACAGAAATACTTGAAAAAACTAACATCTGGATCCGTCGAAATCTAAAAAGTACTTTTATTACTTCGAAACATTTAACCGACAGGGAATGTTAATTTTGAATATGCTAATAATACTTTATTTTTTATAACACAATATACATTAGGTAATTAAAAACGTTCATAACCCACTGTTTCAATAGTGCATTTCGCATAATATTAGAATCGGTGTATTTGATTGTTAAAATAAGAATGATTCGTGTAATTTAGGATAATAAGAACATGTTATTACCCATAATAAAACTATTTACATCCATTTAATGTAGTATTAATGCTAAAAAAGTAGAATATATGTTATTCATGGTAAGCGTATTTTGAGAAGTAATGCAAAACAATATGCAGCATTTATCATAAAGACATACGTGAAAATCACATTTGCTTAATTAATTATTTCGAATATAAGGAATGCATGTTCTTTTTACATACCCTTCTGGTCACAGCTATGTCCCGTCCATCCGTTGTTACAATTACAGCCATTTTGGTCGGTATGATCCTGTTCTCCATTGATGCAGTGGGTGTCACACGTTATTCCTGCCCATCCATTACCACAATAGCAGCGTACAGGATGTGTTTGACTCTGTTTTCCGCCATTTGTGCAGGCGATGTCGCAATGCGCTCCAGCAAATCCATGGTTACACACTGAAATGTATTACTTAGTTTCACGACTAAAACGGTTGTTTATTTAATTCATGTTCAAGTAGTTGTGAAATGCATGTATCAATTATTTTAACTGCTAAAAGCTTTTGATAAATAATACATACTTAAACCATACTCCGATTATATTAAATGTTAAAAAAGAACACTCTAAAATCGAAAAGTTGAATATATTTACCAATCATTCGGCAAAGGGTATCATGCACCCATTTAGCAAATGTTTTTTTTTTCAAGCACAGTCAACTTGTTAAATAATCCAAATAAATATGACCACTTATCTCAACAATATTCATTAATCGGTCTAATGAGAATAATGCAGCGAGTATAAGCATATTTCAATGGAGATCTAAGATATCGCGAGAGCGCATAATGGCAGTGATTACCCTCTTATTAATACAAAAGATTCCCTCATACAAACTTATAAAAACAAAAAAATCATATTGGGGACATATATTTATATGTTCTGGTATTAAACTCATTACGCTTTTACACATAATAATACACATAGAATAACCAATTTTCGCAGAAAATGCTTCTAGAGAATTGTAGGACAATGAATGATTATATGCAAAATATTTGACACATGCATTTAGTTATTAATTGCCAATTTTTATTATAATTTTATGTAAACTTCATCGTTTATGTTAGATCTTGTACATGTTTGTAACGCAATATTTTCAAAATTCATAGTTGTCAGTCACATAGGTAGAAATGTTTTTCAATCTCAATCACAAGACTTTAAGCAAAAACAGAAATTGTCAATACATATACTTAAGCATGGTCATAATGAAGTTCAACTGTGTTTTTATTATAATATCATTTTCTTATCAATATTTTCACTTAAGGAAACAACTAGAACTAACAATGAAGGTCACTATAACCCAACATACTTCTTTGGAAGAGGACCGCATAATAATGCTGCGTTGATTCCATATCATTTAATCATTGAAGAAAACATAACTTGATAAAGCAATTAGTTAAATGCTCTGTTTCTTCTCCCTTCAATTATGACCAGTACCTCAAAGACATATATGTTTTGTGTGTGTTTCAAATCGTATAATATTGGTTAACATTTGTATCAAGTTTTTTTCACTATCCTTTGATATGTGGGGAGAATATAGCTCGCAAAAGCTCTTTTTTACATTAAAATGCTATGTTTTCGACAAACGTTATTGAAATGCGACATTAACATGGTGTATGTACGTCACCTTCTGACATTTATAAACATTTGTACCAAGTTATTTTGAAATCTTTAAATACATGATATTAGTATAGCCCAAATAAGCCATTTTTTAACATAACTTGATATCTGCACAGGATATCTTATTGTAAAACGAATGAGGCTGCTGACGGTTAAGACATGTGTGCATACTAACGACGTTCTACACTCTTCAATGACCTGGTCTTGTTTAGCTACTACTTCACACCGTAAATATTTAGTAACTACTTGCTTTAACATTAGCTTCTCAAGTTTACCACGTATTTACATGTATATACATAAATCAAAATATGTTTTTAAGCATATATAAGTGTGATGCTGTTTTATGGACACATATACTGATTTAACCAATAAACTACCACGAACTGGTTTATACCAACTTTAAAGGCAAAAACAAGCACAACGTACCTTGCTGGTCACAGAGTGTACCAGCCTAGCATTAACAATCAAAAACTTAGCCTGGCATACCAACATTAATGTAAAGTTTTGGCACATAAAGCGCTTAAACGGATTGGTGGAAGCGGACAATTATTCACAATGGAATGCCAAACTGATAAGAGTTTCGTTTTGCTTAGTTTGCGATATTGGTGATTATTAGAATGTTTGGTGAGTCAAGCGATTATTTTTAAAATTAAAAAACACGTCAATGTTTGAACGATACACTAACAATCAGTCGAAATGTTGATTTATTTTGACAATAGTGCGATACAACTTTGAAAGGCATATGCAATGGTATTTATTTATATTTTTTACAATAAAATGTATGATTCCGTTGCAAACACGACGTTAATGTAAACTGAAAAAAACGGTCCCCATTCTTGCAATGGATTATTATGGAATGTGGATTAAAAGTTTATAGATTAAATATTTAACCAGGTACATCATAATAATGTTGATGTTATTCCCCTGACATTTGATCCTTAGTTTAAAACACACACAATAAAATCGCGCTAATTGTTTGAAATTTGCTATTTTATTTCGTGAAATTAGTTAAAATCATGCCAGCCGATGTCAACGATGTTTGAAATCTCTGAACCATATCCACGCTTTTTAAGTGCAATCACGTGTAAGCTTTGTTGTACACATATATTTAAATGTATTTGAGCATAAATAAGAATGTCAGACTGTTTCAATAAAAATCGTGAATTTTTTATTTAAACTATTGGACCACTCTTTAACTTTAGTATCTACTTGCCAGCTAGCACAAAAACGTTCTTAGAATGTTACCCTAAAGGTTGCCCAAACGTTCCAGAAACATTGCACTGTTACGTTCTTCTAACATTAAAATGTATGGTTCGCTTACCGTTCCCGAAGCGTTGCGGAATAACGTTACAATATAACCTAAAACAAACCTAAATATAACTTCTATTTTAAGTTTAAAACCAACACAAATTAATTCTACAAAAGTCTATTTTAAGAATGTAAAAAGTAGAAAAATATAAAGCCACAAAAATAAACACCCCATGACAGTCACATATACAAGTTCATTACATTTTCTAAACAAGTTGAGAACATATGTAAATGCCAAACAAATTTTTGCATGGATTTTATTGAATTTTTATTTGAAAAATAATCGACGATTCATCTTTTTAAATGTTCAAAATGCATTATTTATTCAGACTTTTTAATAAAACCGATTTTAAATAAGGTGCATTATTGATAATGAATTTTGTCTACAGCTTGCATAATTAACTTTTTCAAACTATAAACTTTGTTAGTCAATAAGCACGTACATACTTCATTTATTATGTAATACACACTAAAACATATTTTAAAGACATTGAACTTCACACAAGCGTATAGACAGATATATGTACCTTTAATGTTTGCATCATTAACACTGTCCAAAAATATTATTTATATAAAACTTTTTTTGTTATTTGACCATTAACACAACAATTTATTCTTTATTACACAAGTGTAAATAATGTGCGTAAAAATCTGTGTATTTAAAAAGTCAGATGTTTGGTAGCTTATAACTGTAATCAATATTAACAGCCAACAGTTTAAACAAGTTGCCCCAGAGTTTTTGAAATGATAGGGAGAAATTTGCCCCATGCTAAAGTGATACACATTTTCTGCAGAAAAATAAATTCAGAAAATTTTAATATTAAACACACTTCACAATATAGTTTATCTCTTTCAAACGATATTTACAGAACTATATCTCTTATGCATGTTTGATCTTCAATCATAAGTGTTAAGTAATTAACTGCCTTTACAAAAATGTTAATCTTCCTTATAAGATAAGAAAAAAAAATCGTCAATTAATTTGCTAATCTGTGACAAGACCATTTATCTTAAATCTTGATCAGTTGGAGCTGGATCTTCGTTTGCATCCTGGAAATACAGAATACCCAAACGTTGTTTTACAACTTTATCTACACAAACCACTGCCAATAAAATAGATATATGCGTTCACACAAAGGCTGACCCATCAACAATAATCTAAGAAACATGTTTTTCTTAAAACTTCCTTGAAATTATACAAGATGATATCATTACCACTGTTAAAACAATGTGTCAAATAAAATACTCCATACTTATTTAAAAACATTCGTTGAAAAGGAACTTAAACAGGGGTTATCAAAAAAGATGTTATAATGTTAAAATTATTTAAGTGAACTATTATTTAAGTAACTCATACCGTTTTCAAACCTATGTCTATGTGGAGTATATTTAAGAAACTCCATGACCTGAAAATCCACGTCTGTTTTGGTCAGGGCTTTGTTCTGTAGCAGAGCACCTGAAAGTATACATTGAATTATTTCCTTGCATTTTCATTCATTTTTATTTGTAGTTAATATTTTTCACACATTGCAGTCATATAAATGCTGAGATAAACTCAAAATAAAGATAAGTTTAAAAGATCTACCATTTAGAAATACACACTGCATGCCAGAAAATGAAATATAACACACCCTTTATAGCATGCCAAATTGGTAGATTTTCAAGCTTCATCTTCTGTGTTTTGCCTTTAAGGCTGAACATGGGCCAGACGGCGTTGCTGGCAACAGCTTTCATTACATTACGGACCCGGGACCCTGCATGGTTTCCTCCAAAAGAGGCCAGGAATCATGTGTGTTCAAGAACAAACTCATTTATCTATCTTGCAAATTACAGTAAAAAAATACACAAATGTAAACATTCAAATGATTGGCAAGATATAAATAATAAGACAAACAACAACGACAATGACAACATTATTTATGGCATGTGGTACAGATATATTGCTATAAACAAAATATTTTCAGTACGGTATACATTTAAAAATCTTACTAGAGTAAGCTGATGCTCTCTGTTTTCCTTCAGTTTTTTATTGAGATCATCCATTTCTCCTATTGTGGTGAAGGAGCTGGAAGTACTTCGTCAATGTTACTCTGGTGGTTGGATTTCACTGCTGCGGTGGCCACAATACTTCGCAGGAGACCCAGCATCGCTTGCTGCTGCTATGGCAGAGTATTTTAGCGCATCAGCACCAGTCAGTTGAATGCTGTATAGATTATTATTTATTGACATTTTTAAAGATAATTACTGTGTGAGGTTGCTCACCAATGCAAATAACATATTAACTAAAACTATGCTTATATTCAAGTTTCATATAAATGTTTGATGACAGGCATTGTTCTGCTGTTTCTGCTGGTCAGAACGTCTGACTTTGCCTAAGCATAATATGAAAATTTTCCCAGATTTCTTGAACGTGTATTGAAAAAAGTGGAAAAATGGCATTAACAATACTAACAAAATAATCTTAAAAAACACTGTTTCAAGCCCAGACATAAAGAATAAAAAAATAACATGAAAATATGGAATTTTGTGTAATCAGACCTTCGCCACTGGTTGGTGTTGCCTTGCCTCCCTTGGAATGAACTGTTTTGCTTCCATTGTCTGGACATGATGCAACTGAAAGTTATGTTATACAACAATTAAAAAGTAAAATTAATTTAACATTTCTAATTTACACAGATGTGCATGTAAACAAAAGGCAAATCCAGTAAGTTGTGTTACAATGTTATATCAATATATTAAAATAACTGAATAGTAAGAAACATTCTCTGATGTCAAATATTAGTGATCTGCTGAAAAAAAGAAATTATAATTAAACCAGGGCTTTATTTTTCTTCTTTAGCTGTAGTTGCATACAGACTACATTCACTCAGAATTTCTGAATAAATGCGTTTTTTCCCCAAAAATTAAACTTACACCTACATATTCCTTTTCCGCATTTTAAACGTTTCCTGAAGTTATCCAAATATTGGGTTTTCATGTGCTGTTAATTTTTCATAAGGCATTAAAAACCCTGCACTTGCCTTCTGTCAGCATGCGTCTACTAGTAGGGGTGGCTGAAAAAGTTGCTTGTTTGGACGTTTCGGGGGCTGCCACTCTGGAGACTGGTGGAGACACGCATGTTTGCTCTGGCGATTTGTGCGGAGGACTTCTCGGTGACCTTAAGGCAGTGGTTTCTTGCGAATATCTATGAGGTGTAAGACTTTTTATTGGAGAGAATCTTGGTACTGGGTTCAAACTCTATTCAGACCATGTAGATATTTTGTTTTTACATTTCAACTTATTTTAATGATGTCATCAATTAAGTACTGCTACTATGGATGTACTATGTTATATTCATAAGCTTATTGTTTGCGATTTAACTGTTTTATTGAATATTTACTTTCTAATAGGGAAATAAGAATCAATATGCTCCTTTAACAGAACATAAACACAATAGGATTTTAGAGACTACAATAATCAGTCTACATTTGGTGACTGTACTTTACTTAAATTTATAAAGCCTGTTCACAACGGTAGCAGAACGTGTTAACATTCTGAAATAAGATAGTAAATATACAGGTAATAGCAGCGTTGTGATGCACTATATTTCCTAAAAATCTAAATATATGCATACAATAACAGTAAAATTTACCTTTTTGATGTTGGCACTATTTGACGATGGCTTCCAAATTATCTTTTTAGCGAAACTAAATGTTTATTTGCAACAAACGCAAGCTCCATTGGTCCTTTTATGAACAAATGAATCGGGTGTTTCGCAAACGGGAGATATTAGGATTAGAGAATGGAGTTACCGTCTCGGTTACATTCGAAGCGAAAAATGGATAAAAATACAAATTTTCGTTCTAGCAAAGTGACTTTTTAAACACTCATATTTACAACTCAGCCTTATTATAGACAAAAACACTACTTTTCCCATCACAAACTGTATTTTTTTTTTTTCGAAAATAAGTATTGCCGTACGTCGTGTCAAAGGTCAAATACAGGGGACGTAAACAAAAACAATTCACCACGATATAAATTCGTACCACAATGATTCTTTATTAATTGTTTTAATATTACTTTAAAAAGTACCAATTAATATATTGAAAAAAATGGAGCATTTTTAGCACCTACTACATTCAATTGATTAAAGCACATGTTCAATTAAAGATTGATACGCAACACGCTTTTTTTACATTGATATCTATTTGTTGTTTTGTTTGTTTGTTTGTTGTTGTTGTGTTTCTTTTTACAAAAATCGATTGCATAACTAAATTTTGGTTGATTAATTACACTAAAAATGGGTTAACCCTTGATGTTTTTGCAAATGCTGATGACACTTTATTATAACGTTCTTATAACGTTCTTCGAACGTTAGGAATGTAACGTTGAAATTTGGTTTCCCGATAACGTTTCGACAAAAACGTTGTACGAACGTTACAGGAACGTTACACTTTTAAAGTCCACCAATACATCCTAGGATCGTAAACATATACTGTTCAAATGTAATTTTATAACATATATTTCATAAAACTAAATTAAGTTACGAATACTGATAGTTGATTTTTGTTACAACGTTCTGAAACGTTCTGGGAACGTTCTGTGTGATCATAATCTAAATAGAATTTAAGCGTTACGTTATTTAAACGTTACGTGCTAGCTGGGTCAACGCCAATATTGATGTACCTGCATTCTCACAGCGTTGACCCCACCATCCATGATCGCACGTACAATGACGATCCGAATATACCCAGTGCCCATGTGTGCCGCAATCTGTATACATATACGATTATAGATTCTTACGAGCAAACACAGATAGAAGAACATATGCAAATTGATAATACTGAAATGTGTCTCAAAAGGGCTTAATTCAGTAAATATTTAACAAATACGAACACGCGTATACAGAATACAATCTCATATGTAACAACGTCAATGATATAAATTTAAACACTGAAGTGTATGCGATTCTTGTGTTGTACCTGGCTACTTATGATTGTTTCATACAACAAAAAACATTGAACCTTTACATTATGATCACTACTGTACGATTCAATTTACCACTGCTTGTCTACAATTATGGTCAATATGGTTTTTCAATTATTCAATCTGCGATGATATATACAGCTATTTCAATACTTATGTCAACCAGTTCGCCCGATCTTTAATATACATGAACAAGATCTTGAAGTTATTAATATTTTATTATGAAAAAAGCTGCAAAACTATTTACATCCATTTAATGTTGTTTTAATGCTAAACAAGTAGAATATATGTTATTCATGGTAAGCGTACTTTGAGAAGTAATGCAAAACAATATGCAGCATTTATCATAAAGACATACGTGAAAATCACATTTGCTTAATTAATTATATCGAATATAAGGAATGCATGTTCGTTTTACATACCCTTCTGGTCACAGCTATGTCCCGTCCATCCGTTGTTACAATGACAGCCATTTTGGTCGGTATGATCCTGTTCTCCATTGATGCAGTGGGTGTCACACGTTATTCCTGCCCATCCATTACCACAATAGCAGCGTACAGGATGTTTTTGACTCTGTATTCCGCCATTTGTGCAGGCGATGTCGCAATGCGCTCCAGCAAATCCATGGTTACACACACACTGACTTCCGCTCCAGTGCCCATGGTCGCCGCAATCTGTATTAATTGTATTACGATCAGGTGGTCAAAGACAAGCATACGTTTTCTGAGTGTGATTATTTAATTACTAGATCGTACACGAAATGTATCATTTGCTGAAATGTATTACTTAGTTTCACGACTAAGACGGTTGTTTATTTAATTCATGTTCAAGTAGTTATGAAATGCATGTATCAATTATTTTAACTGCTAACAATTCGTGCTAAAAGCCTTTGATAAATAATACATACTTAAACCATACTCCGATTATATTAAATGTTAAAAAAGAACACTCTAAAATCGAAAAGTTTAATATATTTACCAATCATTCGGCAAAGGGTATCATGCACCCATTGAGCAAATGTTTTTTTTTTTCAAGCACAGTCTTTAATATTTTATTATGAACAAAGCTGCTACAAACATCTCGAGCTTTTTTGCATTGCGCATCGTACACCGGTTACCTTTAATATTTAGGGTTCACCTGAGAAATGGTGAATGTTACGATAGATTACGAATTTGCTCATAGTATAACGAAATGTTAGCTTCCGTAATCTAGTACTTTATATCGACAATTTGGTGTTGCTGTGGTCTAAATCACAAGATATGTATGATACATTATAAAACCGAAGCTTGTTACAAGGTTATTCATTTACTGTCGTTAGTCAAACACATATTGCCTCATGAATATATTCGTCCAATCATATACAAAAGCCCACTTGAACCATTCCGCCACACCGTTCTCCGTGTTATATATAATGATATTACATACAATTGATTTAAATCCTAAGACGGTTACCTCTAGAGAAACCAACATAAAAGAAAATATCCCACTAACATTAATTGCTAAAGGTTAACGTTTATAATTTATAAACGTCGATTATAATCGCTTTTTCAACCTACCTGGTGCACATAAATAGCTACATTTGGACTGCACATATTGAATAATGTAAAGCACTCGGATTTATGCAACTTTTTCGCACATAGAACATAATTATGCATACAGATAAACAAAATACTAAGAGTCTGAGGGAAAATAATACAAATACTATGACGTAAAAAGAAACAAGCACACAATCATACTTACATGTACCTTGAGCAACTGAAAGAAAAATAATTTAAATTTTATTTAAAAAAAAAAAACGGTACGAATTAAACAATTATTAGCTTTTTTTTACATTGATACCTATTTGTTGTTGTGTTTGATTGCTTGTTGTTGTTGTGTTTCTTTTTACAAAAGTCGATTGTCTAACTAAATTTTGGCTGATAAATTACACTAAAAATGAGTCAACCCATGATGTTTTTGCAAATGCTGATGACACGTTATGATAACGTTCTTATATCGTTCTGCGAACGTTAGGAATGTAACGTTGAAATTTGGTTTCCCGATAACGTTCCGACAAAAACGTTGTAAGAACGTATAACTAAAATAAGTTACGAATACTGATAGTTTGATTTTTGTTACAACGTTCTGAAAACGTTCTGGGAACGTTCTGTGTGATTATAATCTTAATAGAACTTAAGCGTTACGTTATTTGAACGTTACGTGCTAGCTGGGTTAACACTAATATTGATGTACCTGAATGCTCACAGCGTTCACCCCACCATCCATCATAACACGTACAATGGCGAGTCGAAGATACCCAGTGCCCATGTGTGCCGCAATCTGTATACATATACGATTATAGATTCTTCCGAGCAATTACAGATAGAAGAACATATGCAAATTGATAATACTGAAATGTGTCTCAAAAGGGCTAAATTCAGTAATTAATTTAACGAATACGAACACGCGTATACAGAATACATTCTCATATGTAACAACTTCAATGATATGAATTTAAACACTGAAGTGTATGCGATTAGTGTGTTATTATGAACAAAGCTGCTACAAACATCTCGAGCTATTTTGCATTGCGCATCGTACACCGGTTACCTTTTATATGTTAGGTTCACATGAGGAATGGTGAATGTTACGATAGCGTACGAAATTGCTCATAGTATAACGAAATGTTAGCTTCCGTAATCTAGTACTTTATATCGACAATTTGGTGTGGCTGGGGTCTAAATCACAAGATATTTATGATACATTATAAAACCGGAGCTTGTTACAAGGTTATACATTTACTGTCGTTAGTCAAACACATATTGCCACATGAATATATTCGTCCAAATACAAAAGCCCACTTGAACCATTCCGCCCACCGTTCTCCGTGTTATATATAATGATATTACATACAATTGATTTAAATCATAAGACGGTTAACTCTAGAGAAACCAACATAAAAGAAAATATCCCACTAACATTAATTGATGAAGGTTAACGTTTATAATTTATAAACGTCGGTAATAATCCCTTTTTCAATCTACCTGGTACACATAAATAGGTACATTTGGACTGCACATATTGAATAATGTAAAGCACTCGCAGTAATGCAACTTTTTCGAACATAGCACATATGCATACAGATAAACAAAATACGAAGAGTCGGATGGAAAATAATACATATACTATGACGTAAAAAGAAACAAACACACAATCATACTTACATGTACCTTGAGCTACCGATCCGTCAACTGAAAGAAAAATAATTTAAATTTTATTTAAAACAAAAACGGATACGAATTAAACAATTATTATATAGAAAAAATATAGGAATATGAGGTATATTTATTGAACTTTGTAACATAGAAATATAAAAAATAAAATCCATACCAAGTAATGCACATGTTATCGTGGCAAACACAGCTGAAATACATAAATCAACAAATAAATAAGTTAACACAACATTTTTTACGAGTTCTGAATACACATTTATTGAATATTGGATGGTAAATCAATATGTCAACGACGCGGCAAGGGCCATTTTTAAAACAATTCAAACGTCTTCTTTACTTGTAATACTAGCGTACATGTGGCAATTTAAACTCCTATCAAAAGCTATTATTAAAACGTAGGTCGTGAGATTTAATATAGTTATTTGAAGACAAATATTTTACCTTGCAGACAATTCATTCTTCCAACTGGTCTGCAGGGGAAGGCTGATTGCGTCTGGTTAAAATGTTTAAGTTCAAAATCTCTTTTTCAAGATAACAGGCACACTGAAGTTTATTTTTAGCAATCAATTGCCATGCAATTTAATGCTGGCCTACTGTTTACTAAAAGGCTAATTTATATCAAGGATTTTAATCTTTAATAAACTTCGTTTAACATCGTCGTACGTCGTACATATCCGTAATTCCGAACGCGTTCGGAGTATGTGCGAATAACTACGAACATTCGTTCAAAATAAAATGAAATCAAGATTCCAATACGCGATACAGTGTTTAAAATGCCAACGCATTTCGTCCCGCTTCTTCCACGATAGGACCGAGTTCGAATCCCGCGGCAGGCATACTTTTTATTCAGCATTTTTTTCTTGCTATTATAATTATGTAAGACTAGTCCAAATACTATAGTGTTGTAAATAAATGCATTTAATGACACTGAACAAATACAAGAACGTGTAAATTTGAACATTCAAGAATGAGTTCGATTATCTCCTGAAATAATAAGCCCTCATACATCGGTGGTTTATAAATATTTACTGATTTACGATGTAGAACGCTTTAAGTATGAACAATTTTAGCAACATAGATAAACTATCAAACTGAATTGAAACATTGTTTATTGACGAAGAAATGATAACTTGTGAGACGGCCTAATTCCGCTAGTCTAGACAAAGGTTTCCGTCTAGACGATTCACTAAAGGCATACTATAAGTGATCCCTGTTTATAGTTAATAGGACACGATATATGATCGTGTTAAGCTAGTTATAACTACGACAGAACAATATCTATCAAGACACAGCGCCACTTAGAGGTCAATGACTTTTTTTCATATAGATAGCACAGAAATTTAAAGCAAAACAATACATATCTTAATGAAAATGGTATTACTTCTTTGGTTAACAAACTTTAAATGAAGCCCTTAGATGAAATAGGTATTTAACGTATGTAATTAACAACTGATTGCACTAAAACGCTGACAATATGTACGGTATACTTGCTGATGCATCTGCATGACATTAACGGAATGTCATGTTTGAATACATTTTGAATGTATATACTTTTTTGTTTATTACAAAACAAATTGATGATGTATCTTTGTGCTTAAAAAATATCGTCGTTTTTCTATAAATGTCTTAATTGTGTAGACGTTGTTAATGCCGATGGCGCGAAATAAAAGCCAGTTGTTTATTGGTGAGAAAATGTCATTACTTCAAAGGATAACAAAGCAGCATCGTAACATTCTACTAGAACAATTCACTACATACGACCCACAAAACGATGTCACACTAAAGGGCACTCGGATTATTTATACATGTATTATGAACAAAAGTTTGTTGAAAAACCATGATAGCAAGTTGATTGTTAGATGATTTAACATGTGTACATGTATATATAACTCCTATACAAATTCATTTAAGAAACAAAAGTCATTAGTGTCATAATATGTGTCTAATATACCATTCATTAATGTTTATTTATAAGTAAGCAGTTTATGAAATATTAATTAAGTATTTGGATGCTTAAGATATCTGTTTATTTTTTTTCCTATTTTTGCAAAAGAATGGTATGTTATTTAACAAGCTATATACTGTATACGTAAGATCTCATACAATTTTGCAAAGGAGTACATATATGAATGCCCTACAAGGCTACAAGACAATAATATAATATGGAAGGTTCTCGAAATTGAGTATGATGGGTTGAATACATAAAGTGTATGCCCCTGGGTGAAAATTGGCCACGTCCATTTGATGACACTGTTTATAATGACTAAAAAAAACTAACTTACTTGGGGAAAAAACCCTCGAAGGATGAGGTTGCATATCTTGGCCGAATAATATTGTTCAGTGAGTATCTGCACGGATTTCTGAAACTAAGGGGTCAAAACTGGCCACGTACCTGACATTACACGCTTAGTGTAGACTTTTTTCCAACGGTACTTTACAATTAATAACTACCGTACACTAATTAATATTCGTGTGACATTACTTTCCGTTGATTTCGTGTGTTGACCGATCAACAAATTTAACACAAGCACGTCGGAAAATTGAATACACGTACTTTGTATTATTTGATGTTCAGTCAGGATACATACTTAGACACAATATATTTGTGAAAAGTAAAACCCTAATCATAACACAATCAGCATAGGCGGATCCAAGGGACTTTGGCGATTTTAGACGCGGCGTACGCCCTCCTAAAATCGCCAAAGTAAAGTAAATTCATTTGATGTTTCACACTTAACTACATGTACAATATTCCCCACTTATCACAGACAATCGCTAAATGTTTTAACTTTAGACACTCTGTCGCCCGTCTTTTCAAGTCGAACTTTGCGATTCTGATGTATCCCTCTTTTTGCACTTTGATGAAAGTACATAAGGCGTTACATGTTCGAGAAGTGGTTGTCAAAGCCTTCAAAATCACTTAAATCGTGGAGCTTACAGAAGGGCTTCGTCCCCCTGGCACCCACCAGGGCCCTAGCGGCCCCTTGGACCCCCAGCACATCTTTCAATATCCCGCCCCACCCCCCTAACCAGAAATCCTGGATCCGCCCCTGATCAGTGTAAATTCAAACCATGTAGTCGATGTATGTTTAGCCTAGTTTTACACTCATGTTCACTAATATCTGTAACTTGTAATTTCTTTTTTTTTCATGTTTCTATTAAATATGTCGATATTTGTTTGTTAATACTTATGTTGTAAAACGATTTTCTAAATTTCTTTTTAAAGTGACATGTGTTTTATAAATATGATTTATTTTATCATTAATTTTGTTTTCTTTACCGCATATTGGTCACTATACACTTCCATCACACCTTCACAGCGATCTCCAACATATCCCGTCTGACAATGACATCTTTCTATGTGGTTGGTGCCCTTGTAACATGTGCCACCATGTTGACAGATATTGTGTGCATTGCAGGGACCCATATCTAAAGTGATAATATGAACAGCATGTACGAAGACTGAAATGTTTAACTTATGTATATGTTCATATATTGGTGTGTGTACATCAATAGACTGTCGTACACACGGGGATCCTGTGTACCCTTCTGGACAACGACACCTTGCATGCCTGTGGTTGTCGTAACTGGATGGCTGTGGTTGTAGAAACTGGATTGCCAAGGTTGTAGAAACTGGATGGCTGTGGTTGTAGAAACTGGATTGCCGTGGTTGTAGAAACTGGTCAAGCCATATATGCTATGCACTGAATATGAGGATATACAAACAAGAATACATAAATCACGCTAGAAATGCTATTTTAAATTAATATGTTGTACTCACGCTCACAATGTGGTCCGGTGTACCCTGTACAATTTCACACTTTTCCTGGTCGTTATGGTAGCAGGTCCCGCAACTCTGGCAAGGGTTGTGTGCACAACCATTTGATTATTTTACTATTCGTTGCAAGAAGGAACTATTTAGAAAGCACACAAATGTACGGAGCAATTAATTATTTATTTACCAGCATATTTCAGAAGATAATGTTTAATAATCGGATACATATTTATTGTTCATGTTCTTCGTCTGTAGCTGTGGTTCAGATACCGTTTTTATTCATAAAAAGCAACCAACGGTTAAATGTATATCGCATAATGATTTATATGCTTCGTAATTCTTGCTGTTCGAAGTTACGGAGACTCATATACAAGGTCCACACAAAACCTGACGCAATTGTCACAGAGTGAAAATTACCATTGTAGATCTGGTGGGACTATTTATATTTCGTCGATGTGTCGCTCATGCAAATGATGGATTTGAATGACGTTATCTTCATGTAAACACTTTAAAGACTAAATTGGACTACATTATAGCCATATTGGTACTTCTTGATTTAGGTTTGGTTAACAACTTGCGTATGATAAAGTGACATGTCGAATGAGTTCGATGTTTGATTCAGATTAAAAGACCTGGACAGACTACATTTTTAACTGTATAATATAATGCAAATGTCCTAAATATTCAATCGAATATAATTATGGGCGGGTCCAATTGTGATCCGAATCAAATGGCGATAGTATATTCACCAACTCGTGATGATGCCAACATACATGGATTTAGGTCAGATGGTCATAGATAGTCACTTGATCATACATACTATTCATGAGTGTCAAATTGCGCGTGTACTAATTTCAATCTGACAAAGATCTAACAAATGTTATGTGGTACAATATATTGAACGCTTTGATAAATTAAGTTGCATTATACTTATCCCAGATTGCACTAGAATATGGAGGAGCCTTTTAGGTGAGAACAAATATGACCCATTTCATGAAGCCATGCTTTTTGTATTCAAACAATTACTGTGTATGTGGTTTTTGAGTTTTGATACATTTTTCGGGAGAAGGATATAGTGAGTCGTATTGCTGTTTATGCTTTCAAAAGAAATAATCAAGTGAACATACTTTTCACGGACTTAAATGGACATGCACTATTTGTTCAGTCAACAAATAACCATCTAGTGTTTCGCTATAATACTGTGCATTGCTAGCAGGTCTGTTTATTTGCACATATGACAATGATGTATTCAGAACTGATCGTCTTTATGATAACATAATACAGTTTATCAAGTCTCCACTTCAGGTCTAGCCCAGAATGGCAGCAGAGGGACTTCCGGGCGAACAGCATCCGCACGTGATTGGGCAATGGTGAGCCTGGTTTGGATCAGGACACAGAACCTCCAAGAACTGGCTGCACGGTGTAGCATCTCGACATGGTCTGACTGTAGGGTCTTAAAATTATTACCAAGGGCAACAGTATCTTATTCTCGATTTAACAAGTGGGCACTAGGTGATATTGATATTTTTACACAGAAGTTTTACAATGCTACATCCAAACACGCAAAACAACATTCAGCAGTAATTCCATATTTCACATTCAGACATAGTCGAGATATATTAACAAACGTACTTGTCAGAATAAACATCAGCACCTATTGGAACATTATATTTTAACGCAACAAGGAATTATAAGTATTGCCACATATTTATACGTTGGAATACTTCATATAGCTTGACCGAAACATAAAAAGAAAACTCTCCAACAGCACCAAACAAAAATCAATATCAAGTTCAAAGAAGTTGCTATCTTTTCGCGAATTCCGTCCAGTAATAGAGAAATGTTTAAACAAAAAATAAAAGCGAAGAACCCGCATTGTTCCCCATCTTATAACTCTAAATTGTACAACAAATTTTCATCAGCTTAGCTATTTCTTAATGTTGATTGATCGAAGCTTATCCTGAATTCTGAATTCGTCTAGTCTTCTATTGGCCGCGGCTGTATTGGCCGTTTTTTCAGAATAATTGACGAGTTTCACGCTGCATCGGGCAAGCTAACGAATCCTTGTCAAATTTTATAAAGTCAAATTAATACTTAATATTAACTCCTGATATTGGGATGAGAATACGTCGTTAAATGTGTCCATAATCAACTTCCGTTAAGATTGGTTCATAGCTACTATTTTCAAATATGACTAAAAAACATAACTTCTGAACAAATATCAAATGTATGACGTGTAAGATCTCTTACTGTAATTGGAGCATGCAGGGTTTCTAGTTGTCGATACTGCACCGTAGGTTGTTTGGGGCTGGCTGCTTGCAGTAGTTGTAGACGACGGATTAGTTACATGGCTTATCGTCGTCGTTGCGATCTGAACTATATTAAGTAAACTAATTTCTTTGAACCATAACCATATAAGTTTGCACGTCCATAAAAAACTTAATATTCACATTTCTTCAGATCACTGTTAAAATCTCGTTCTTTGCGCACTAATGAGGTATTCGGCAGACTAGTGAAAATATTGTAAAATAACATTGATAACACTTCACATATTCTAATTTTTAAACAAATGCACCTCTTCAATTGAATGTTATGGACTCCATATGTCAATGTAAGTTTTAAAACAGCGTAATGCTATGTCATCGGTCAGTTACATGGGGATCGATTTTACATACGTATACAATCTTGAGGCGAAGTATTGTAACATAACATTACACTTAACACGCTTTTTAAAATGTGTTACTATAAAATCGAACGCAATGAAGTTTGATAATTGATAAAAACCAACAAATGGTGAGCCTTATAATTAGATCCGAGCATTTGCTAATGGCTTGAAAACTTCCTACGACCCGAGGGTGTCATGCTTTATAACAATCTTAAAAGACTCATTTAAAGTTATGTGTACACAATCTACTCAAGGACCTAAAAGGCTTCAGGCTTTGCATGTAGTATGTAACATAGTTTTGGTCGTTTATAAAATGAATAAACGTATGCCCATACGTGCTTTATAACGATGTTAAAAGAAAAATTATTTTATAGGTGTGATTCTTACAAAAACAAATAGCTCTTGTATTGTTTTGTTTGATGAGTATCGTATCGTTATTCCCTACAAAATATTTAAGTGATTCTGTTTAGTTTTATTGGGGTGAGATATTCCCTACAAATTAATTGATAGTTTACTATAGATTTCTCTGCAATTCCAAAGACTAGATCCCTATACTAAGGTGAGCGATGGAGGGCCTTTTGCAAAAGTCCAAACAAACCTATGCTTACGATAAAGATATTTAACGTAATACTGCACATATAACCATGATATGGTATTGAACATCAAAAGCTTTTGTTTGAAAGTTAATACACCTTTGTGAGTTATTGAACAATTATCTCATCTACTTATGCACGTTTTTAGATTCTCTGATCAATCGCTCCATTATGGTAATCATGGTAATCATAAATATATAGACGATATAGGTTGCTTATAGTATTTGGAGTTTATTTAACAAATAATTATATTAAATATTTTCACAAGTAGTGTAGTCATGATTATAAATAATAACATTATTCAATGAATGTTAATGATTGTTTTCTATAATAAAAAAATCAGTTATTATGTTTTACAACAGTTTTCGAAATTTAAAACTTTTTTTTATTATGTTGCGATCAAGCCATACATAAATAAATGATGTTCCCTTTATTTGTCATATGTGTGATTGGAAAAGGTTTCAAAATATGTGTTATAGCTAAAATATAGTTTTGTTAATTTTGTCATGAAGTTTTTATGAATATTCACTTACTGAGGATCATTAATATGCAACATGTATTTTCATGTGTCAATTGAAGTAATTGCTACTTGTAGATATATTTTGTTCAAGGACGGATATTGCTAACCTACTCATTATTCATTATTAAATATAAATAATGTTTGCTTTGTTTCTGTCAGTGAAGAACTATACTTCTAACTCACTTTCACAGTGCCCCTACCCCTTGTTTTATTGATTACTTGAACATTTTAATTGAAATAAAAAGTTGAAGAATTGCATTTTAATGGCAATACATGACGTCAATAATTCTGTGTAAAGAGCTGGACTTATGTATGTGTTCTGTACCCTGCTGGACAACGACATCTGGCTACATGGTTGCTGTTCCAATAGCAGGTGCCGCCGTTTTGGCATTGAATGTGGTGCTCGCAGCGATCGACATCTAATCGTAGAGTTGTTTAAGATGTTCTTATCTATTAATTGCCTTTTGCGATTGAACATTAATAGCTATCTTTAAAATAAACTTAAAACTTAAATGTTGAACCATTATAAACGCGATTATTGTCTGAAATTATTCTTTACCAGTGTCATTCTGTGCTATACTTCTATCATACATTTGAACTATTTGCTTGAAATAAAGTTTAAACTAACATACCATAACATGTATGTCCACTGTACCCTGCTCGACAGTGACACATTGCTACATTTTCGCTGTGGTTCAAGTTACAGGAGCCGCCATTTTGACAGATATTGGATGCATTGCAGGAATCCAGATCTGAAGTGATACTATGAAATAGCGTGTACGAGGATTAGAAATGTATACCTTCTATATTGGTTCATGTATTGACACGTGTTACCAATTCAACTGACGTACACACCGGCGTCTAGTTTTGTCTTCTGGACAACGACACCATGAATGGCCGTTGTTGTAGAAACTGGTCAAGCCATAAAGGCACTGAATAGGAGGATGTGAAAACAATGATACGTACATTACGATAGAATTGCTATTTTTAATTAAGATTTCGTTCTTACGTTCACAATGTGCTCCGGTGTACCCTGTAGGACATTCACACTTTACATGGTCGTTGTGGTAGCAGGTCCCGCCATTTTATCTCTATCTTTCAATACTACCGGAACTCCCCTCGCGGGTATTATTGGAAGGTGCGCGTCTCAGTGCAAGAATAACAGGTTTAAAAGCATTGAAAGAGAGACTTCAAAGCATGAAAGTGAGGTGAAGATAAAAGTGTGATAGAGTTAAACAGGAAGAAACATATTTAGATGTTAAAGGTTGTTAAAAACACTGTTTTGTGCATTCAGGGACGACTGGGAAGTGGAGTGGGACGAAGGCAACGCTTAAACCCCTCTAGATCTGACTGCTGTACTACTGAGGCAGGTAGGCTGTTCCAAAGAACTACGGTGTAAGGGAAGAAGGAATATTTAAAGTAGTTGGCTGATGTATGGACCTGAATGAGAGTGGGTGCATATGACGAGTCATCCTCATAGGCCTCTCAAGATTTGATGGCGGCGAAATGGCTACCAAGCCATACACAACCTTGCAAAAAATTCTGGCAAGGGTTGTGTGCGCAACAATTTGATTCTTTTACTATTCGCTGCAAGAAGGAATTATTTAAGTAGCACACAAATGTACGTCATTTTAATTATTTATTTACAAAAATATTTCAGAAGATAATAGGATACCGTTTGTATTCATAAAAAGCAACCAACGGAAAAATGTATACCGCATAATGATTTATATACTTCGTAATGCTTGCTGTTGAGTGATTAAATTATATTGATGTTGAAAATAAGAATGCTTTCAAATGTTCATGTGATATTTTTTTCTTTTCTCATTGAAACCCGTCTAAACTACATATACATTTTACCAGCGGCAGCCAATATGAGACATGAAACCAAACAAAAAACGTATTTCGAAGGAAATATGTTTTACATCGATTTATTCTCTCCAAATAAGAAGCACTCATAGAAGAAGGTACGAACATTATAAATGATATCCTCCGAATAATGTAACGATTAGTTTTTCTTAATAAACGGACCATTTAATATCAACGCCAGTTTCGACATGATATAAAGAGAATAACAGGTTACTGCCTGATCTTTTTGTAATATATCAGGCAAGGCTTAGAATAACATAACGGCGAGGCTTGCCGAGCCGTTATTTTATTCGTGCCGAGCCTGATATATTACAAAAAGATCAGGCAGTAACCTGTTTTTCTGTTTATCATACCTCTCTCTAAGTCCCCGTTTTAAAAGAAATAATTAAATCAAAATCGCTACGACGCTGCATTTTTAGCGGGAATGAATATGATCGTTGACGTTTGACTTGTTACTAATGACGTCATGAGCACTTGCGCTTTATATTTGTAAAATATGTTTTTCGCTGTTTTGTTTGCTTTTTGTGTCAAAAATATAATACATCCTGGTATCAAAGTGTTTGTTTTGTTGAATCTGATTTTATTTTACTAAACATGTCTACTTTATAGTTCATTCCGAGTAAAATGACTTACATCTAAATATCGACTGATTTAACAACTTCCTGTCAAACATGACGTCATCAGCATTTACACATTCATTTTTAATATTTGGAAAATACGTTTTTTGCTGTTTGTGTTGCTTTCTGTGGATAAAATGTAATACCTCTTGGTATCAAATTGTTTGTTTTGATGAATCTGATTACTTTTTACAGTAAAATATAACTTCTTTGTTAAGTCTTATTAGCCTCCACACATGACTGATATATGAACTTCCTGTTGACCGTGATATAAAAAAAGATATCATGCAACAGGATATCAAGCAGATATCAATGTGGTGGTATGATAAAAAGTAATTTATTGTTTGCGGTAATCAATAGAGAATAATTAAACTAAATCGCAAAAAGTCATCAAGCAGCACAATTAAGCATATTATCTTTTGGCCGATATATTCCAAGTTCGAACTTACGGAGACTTTCAAATAGGCCAACACAAAACCGGACACCATTGTCATAGAGTGAAAATTACCATTGTAGATCTGATGGGACATCTTATATTTCCTCGTCGTGTCGCCCATGCAAATGTTGGAGTTGAATGGCGTTATCTTCATGTAAACACTTTAAAGACTTAAATGAACTACATTATAGTCATATTGGTACTGCTTGGTTAACAACTTGCATTTGATAAAGTATTATGTCTAATAAATTTGATATTTGGTACAGATTAAAAGACCTGGACAAACTACATTTTTTAACTGTATAATATAATGCAAATGTCCTAAATATTCAATCGAATATAATTATGGACGGGTCCAACTGTGATCCGAATCAAATGGCGATAGTATATTCCCCAAATCGTGATGATGCCGACAAACATGGATATAGTTCAGATGGTCATAGATAGTCACTTGATCATACATACTATTCATGAGTGTCGAATTGCGCGTGTACTAATTAAAACTGCAATCTCACGAAGATCTAACAAATGTTATGTGGTACAATATATTAAACGCTTTGATAAAATGAGGTGCAGTAAAGTAAACTTATCCAGGTTTCACTAGAATATGGAAGAGCATTTTAGTTACGAACAAATATGACCCATTTCATGAAGCCATGCTTTTTGTATTCAAACAATTACTGTGTATTTGGTTTTTGAGTTTTGACAGATTTTCCGGGAGAAGGCTATAGTGAGTCGTATTGCTGTTAATGCTTTCAAAAGAAATAATCAAGCGAACATAACCTACTTTTCACGGACTTAAATTGAAACGCACTTCTGTTTTCATTCAACAAATAACCATGAAGTGTTTCGCTAAAATACTGTGCATTTCTTGCAGGTCTGTTGATTTCCACATCTGGCAATGATTTATTTAGAACGCATCGTCTATATGATAATATAATGCATTTTATCACGTCTCCAGTTCTGGTCTAGTCTAGTATTGCAGTAGATGGAATTCCAGGCGAACAGCATCCGCACGTGATCGGACAGTACTGAGCCTGGTCCGGATAAGGACACAGAACCTCCAAGTATTGCGGTAGGCTGCACGGTGTAGCATCTCGACATGGTCTGACTGTAGGGTCTGTAAATTATTACCAAGGGCAACAGTATCTTCCTCTCGATTTAAAAAAAAGGCACTAGGTGATATTGATATTTTTACACAGCAGAAGTATTACAATACAACATACAAACAAGCCAAAACACATTCTGCAGTAATTCCATATTACACATTCAGACATAGTCACGGTATGTTAGCAAACGTACTTGTCAGAATAAACATTAGCCCCTATTGGAACATTATAGAATGATAAGTATGACCACATCTCTATACTTTGGAATAGTTCATATGGCTTGACCGAAACATTAAAAGAAACTCTCCAACGGCACCGAACACAAACCAAAAACAAGTTCAAAGAAGATTCTATCTTTTCGCGAATTCCGTCCAGTAACAGAGGGAAATGTTTAGACAAAAAATTAAAGCGAAGAAAGCATTGTTCCCCATCTAAGAACTCTAAATTGTACAACAAATATTATCAATGTTAGTTCTCATACATAACTTACGTCACTTAACGTCGATGTACAATTTGAGATGAATTTCTTTAAAAACTTATGTTAACTAGACAACACATAAACAATACCGTAATGGACGCAGGCCGGGTTAGATAGTGTCGTTATCGTAGTGCTTGGTGTAGTTGACGGGGTGATAGCGGCGGGGGCACCTGTCAAATAATGTAATAATGGCACATAATGCTAACTAGCATATCACATTAAATAAACACATTTCTATAACAATTCTTGATTTCATACAGATCTGCACAAAGTGCTCCAGTATAACTGGATATAAGTATAAGTGTGTTTGCTTCTATGTTCATACTGTTTTTACTTTAATGCATTTATATTTTATACATTTTATGTTATATTTGTATCCGTACACATGGAGTGATGTTATACCACCATACCTTCACAGCGATCTCCAGTGTAGCCAAATTCACAAAGACACCTTACATCATTCGGTGTAACTTCGCATCTTCCAACATAATGGCAATGAGCGCAGATTGAGCCATTATGTTCCCATCGTCCCAACCCTGAACATAAAACATGTCTATTAACCTAACAGTTTTGTTGTAAAACGAGAAAATACAAAAATAACTTGTCTAGACTACATCCGATGCCCTGTATTTAAAACAAACACAAGGTTGTTTGATATGTACGTCTACGAACATAATGGGGATACTATGATAACATTTTTTGAATAATATTAATGCAGTAGATGTTCATTTAATTTTGGTTCAAACACATTAATCATAGTTATAGTCAAAAATTACATCGACTAGTGATATAAATGATTAATTAAACATATTTAAAAGGGATCAATTGGTCGTCGTCGAATCAGGTAATACTTTAAAGAACCCAAGGTACTCTTTAAGTTTACTACACTTAAAGGAAAGGTCGACAATGGCATTGTTTTGCATTAAAAACAAATTGCGTGACAATAAATCTGTCCATCAACATCAGGCATTTATTATACGGCTGTATACAGATTACTATAAAAGGCATCGTGGGCTTCAAACCCTTATGAAACATTTAAACTTCAACCTTATCTTTTAAAGTATGTGCTATTTTCAAATCATTAGATACAATCGATCAATATATTCGATTGGCATAAGACACATACCATCCCCGTCCATAACGAAGCCTACACACAAGGTCACTACAAAAACAACAGAAGAGTTAGTTTCTGATATGAATGTCCTGGAGAACCAAATGATTAAAGAAGCTTTAAATGCATACACCTCGTTATTTTACAAGCTTTAAGTGATAATTAAAGAAGCACTAGTAAGATTAAAGATATATACAAATATCATGTGCAATTTACATATCTATTAAATTAAAAATTATATTATTATATATGTTATTTGTAAACTGATTAATTAATGAAATTTATAGGAAACAGTTATTAATAAAATATCGTACGGAACAAAAATACAAATATTGCAACTATGTAAAAAAAACATAAATAGCCTTTCATATCATGAATACAATATTTATGTATACTCGAATTCAATTAAAATCACCGAGACTCATCAAAAGTCAAGTGATTTATAACTTCACCATCTTCGCTGCCCTGATTACTTCATATAATGATGCCGCGTGGAGTCTTAAGCTCTCAGGTCAGCACATACGGTTAGACCAGTTTAAACACATGCCATGACTTCGTTTGAGTTGTATGCGTTTATATTTTAGCATTAACTTGTCGTTTTGAGTGCGTAACAGTTTTCAATCATTTTATATTAATTTTATAGCGATGTTCATAAGGTACGCATGCATTCAAGAGCTCATCATACCCAGTGCCACATATATTTGACAGTGGAAAAGTTCATTCTCTGTAAAGAACACATCATGTCTGAAACTGACTGTCGTATCTACATGGTTTTGGCGTTGAAGATGTTGGACATTCACCGCTACTTATGTTTGACTTGAAGTGGTCAATAATTCAGCAAGATACAATTCAATCACAATATACTTGTCTTCTTATTCATATGGTATCATCAGTCTTTTTACTCAACCACTGCTTTTCTTGAATTTGTCATTGTATGCACGAATAATCAGAAAACCAATGTGCTCATAAACAAGTTATAATACTTATACATGTTTATGTAGAATACAAGTGGGGTTCAGGTTATTGGATATGAAGACAGACGACCGGTCTACGATGTTCCAAGGTTTGTCGAGCGTGTGCCGGAACCAGTCTATAGAGTTACTGTGACGTACGCAGATCCCCGACCAATCGCCATCGAGCAGCCATACATGGTGCGAACTGAACCCGAGTTTGAAGAAATCCGTGACAGATGTGCGTCATTATTTATATTAAAGAGACTAACTCTTTACAGATTTTGATGTATGTCAATCAAAGTCTTAACCTTGGCAGAACTAAGCATATGAAATATAAATGACAAGTTTAAAAAAACAGACAAGAAATGACCAAATCGGGATTAAAAAATCGGATCCTATGAATCCAATTTCAAGCGCCATAAAAACCCGGCAATTTAGACATAAACTTACTGAGTTGTATTTTTAATTTGATGTTGGCGATCCATGTGTTGTACGTATTTTTATCGAACCAACTGAATCATCGCAAATTATAACTTCATTTTGCGTTTCAATTTTTATGGTGCTTAGTTCTACTCATAAACACGACGGTATTTATAGTAAAGCTCTATTTCCGTAATATTAGTTCAGTCCTTTATTATATACATTGCATTGATTTAGTTTAAACAGAATCTCTGGCCAAACATCCGTCAAAGGTTCACTCGTCAGTAAACAGGCATATATATTTAAGGACTAAATTTCGGTTAACGTGTGTTATGAGCCTGTGAAGCTCATATTAACTGAACATATTCTCACTCGTACTGTGTTTGATTTAATCAACGAGATTTTAAGCTCAAGTTTCTTAATAATATAAACTTTGTGCACGTAAAAGAGTTGTTTGGTGGCCAATACACATCGACATAAATAACATTATTTCGATCCAAAAATGATGTTGTATTAAAAAGACATTACAGTTTTCTATTTCATGTAAACATTATCTTTAAAACCAATTTTCTTATTTTATTTTCATGAGACATACGTGACTCACAAAAGTAATGTGACACTCATCCTAAATTTAGTCTTCAGATAGCGAAGTGTGACAAAGAGTCACGTTTTCTCTATATTGAGCGCACTAGTATACGTCTCCCGGTCGCCATGTATGGAACCTTGCACTAGAAATCAACACGCGCCAAATAAATTAGATCTCGGTCCTGGTGAAAAAGACTAGTCAGGTTTACGATACTTGTTATATTCATTAAATAAAGCAGACAATGAGTTTGTTTCCGTCTGGGAAGATTACTTTTCTTTGGCGGGTAGTTAGACGCAAACCATATAATAAGTCGAATTATTCTGGGTCAGTCAAATGCCCCTTCCTGAGGGTATTATTAACCCATTTATGCCTAGTGGACTCTCCCATCCTTCTGAATTGGATCAATTTATTTCCAAAATTAGGGATGTCTTGTATATTTATTTCTATATTTAGAATATTTCTAACAGAAATTCCTTGAAGCAAACAGCGCAGACCCAGATGAGACGCCGCATCATGCGGCGTCTCATCTTGGTCTACGCTGTTTGCCGAGGCCTTTTTTCTAGACGCTAGGCATAAATGTGTTAATAGACGACTGAACTACATATATAATACAGATAACAGGTGCAATAAAAAGCTATAATGGAACATTTAAAATTAAAGAATAATAATATTTTGGAGAAAATGAGAGTCAAAATTGGAACTTATTTGCACTTGCACATCTTATTAATACTTTATATTACGGTCTGTTGCGCTACATAACTTATTACACAAATACATGTAAAACTTCAGTAACGTTTCAGATAAAATGTTTCAATACATTATGAAGAACGTCAGTTAGATGCATTTTTATCTAATGCACTCGAGGATTTAAAGATTAAGAAATTGACAATAAGAAAAAATGGTACAGAATCAAAAGGAATAATTCTCATTTAAAACAAAAACAAAAAAAAAAAAAAAAAAAANAAAAAAAAAAAAAAAAAAAAACACGTGTGACTTTGATTGAAATATAACGAAATAAAATTGTGTTCATAAATCACAATATGTCAAATTATTAAGCGTGTGTAGCGTATGTGATTCTGGTTTAATGCGTGCATTAGTAACAACGTTTATTAAGATAACACGTTATTTGGTATAAATGCCATATTTGATACGCTTTAGATTCTGCTTTAAAGAACCCAGCGTCGGCAGATATTGTTTATCTCTTTTTTTGTCTCGCTAAATTATGAGTATTTTAGATTGGTCTAAATGTTACGAATGTTTGCGCATATTACTGTAAAGTGTTCCGTTCCAGGAAATCTCCATAAAACATTATGAACAATTACCGTCAGCACATACTTATTGCAGAACATACAATCGATTTCTTTCTTTGTCTACTGAAAACAATTCGTCATCATTTTATTACAACGAATCCAATACGTAGTGCATGCCTTTACCTTACAATTCAGATGCAGTCCAGGAACTGCCCTATACGGTGTCATATATGCAGTCTAGAAGAACCAGTTTTGACGACGAGTTTCTGCCGGCAGATCCGATTTTTCAGCGCGTGGACAGCGGGGAACCGGTAACGGCAAAGGAGTTTCCCGGATATTTATTCAGATCCGGTCATTACGAGGCGATAGCTCTCGGTCAGAAGTCGGGCTATTTAACTGGTCAAAATCAGTACCGAAGGTTAGTACGTGTTAGTTCATCACATAGGTGTCGTGTTCTGAGAAAACTGGGCATAATGTATTTCCGTAAAGTGTCGTCCCAGATTAGCCTGTGCAGTTCGCACAGGCTAATCCGGGACGACACTTTACGCCTTAACTGGATTTTCGCTAAGAAGAGACATCATTTAAACAAAAAATTCCATAAAAGCGGATATTGTCGTCCCTGATTAGCCTGTGCGGACTGCACAGTCTAATCTGGGATGACAATGTACGCAAAAGCATTATGCCCAGTTTTCTCATAACACGACTCATATGACTGCATTCATTACGCGCCGGGAACAACATCTCTCTTTTAGAATGAATATCAATTAACACCCAGGTATTATATTTGATCAAAACTTTACAAGTATCCCTTTAAATGGTCAACTTAATCAATTATTGATACGTGTCTACTTAAATGGTCAACTCAGTGACTGGATCGGTCATTTGCCGAGAGAATTGTCTTCATCTAATCGCCGAGTTTACCACCTGAGTAGATAATTGTTAACCAATTACTAAGTTACCATTCTGATAGAAACTTGTGACCAACTACTGATTTTGCCTTTGAATAGAGACTTGTAATGCACTTGTTGAGTTTACCATTTACGTGTACATACTTCTAAACCATTGACTGAAATTAGTATTTGAGTATGTACTTGTCAAGTAATGACTGAGTTAACAATATTAGGAGATATTGGTTAACCTATGACCGAATTAACCATTTGAGTAAAGATTTGTGAACGAATGACTGAGAAGACTATTAACCCTTTGCATGCTGGGAAATTTGTCGTCTGCTAAAATTTCGTCTGCTGAATTTCTAAAATTAGCATTTTCTTCAAAAAAAAATCAACGAATACTATCAGAATAGCAAACAGTTTGGATCCTGATTAGACGTCACGTTCTGTGGCGTCTCATCTGGATCCAAACTGTTTGCAAAGGCCTTCAAAATTCGGTTCTAGCACTGAAAGATTTCAGGTAACTACTTGGTAACCAATGACCAAGTTTGCAATTTTAGTAGATACTGGTTACACAATGACTGAGTTGGCCATTTCAGTAATGCTTTTGAGTTTGGATTGTAATTTAAACGCTTTGTTTTGTAGTATACTAATGTGCTCATTTTGCAAAGCTATAAACAAGTCATTGAAAATGACACGTCAACCATATGCTGCTGTTTGATACCATGTACTCATGGTAATATAACACTTTTGAAATTCAACATCTTCTTTGAATGAAAAGATGCACATTTGGCTGTCAATTTCAAATGAGCATCCGCAGTTTTAAAATTATGATTGTGTTTTCAATTTTTCACACAATAACTTATAAAAGGTCGCATCCAGCACAGCGGAAACGGGAACACCTTGACCACGTGCTCTACCACGGAAACAACCGAGTCACCGAAATCTACGGAGATTCGCGAACGGGTGGAATCACGACTCTTGTATACCGATAGCTTGTACAGCTGATATGGCGTCGACCTCGAACATGTACAATAGACACGAGAAACAAGTTCGTTGTAGAAAAAAAATGCAGCGCACGAGCAAACGGCCTCAATTATGGTTCAATTTGAAAACTAATGTCTTCAACAACAATAAACAAAAATAACATAGTGTTTAAGTTATCATGTGAATATTATAAATCTAATAAATGAACTAAACATGTTATGCTTATAAATTTAACCCATTTATGCCTAGCATCTAGAAAAAAGGCCTTGGCAAACAGTGTAGACCCAGATAAGACGCCGCATGATGCGGCGTCTCATCAGGGTTTGCGCTGTTTGCTTAAAGGAATTTCTGTAAGAAATATTCTAAATATAGAAATAAATATACTTTACATCCCTAATTTTGGAAATAAGTTGATCCAATTTAGAAGGATGGGAGAGTCATCAAGGCATAAATGGGTTAATCACAGTTATGACAGCAGCAAACATGCGCATTGAGTCAGAAAATACAATTACAATATATTTACTAGGTATATAAATGGTGTAGTATATCGCTGTTCAACGAGTTCCCAGAGTTACAAAATGTGGAATATTTCAAGAAATAGAGGATATTTTATGCATCTGGTGGAATATCGAATTTAGGTCACGAGTGATCATAGAAAATAATATTTTCACGACTGGCACAGCCACGAGTGAAACGAGAGAAAATTCATTTTTTCTATGACCACGAGTGAAGTACAATCGATATGCCACCGAATCTAACACATTTTCTTTTTTTTTATTTTATGCTAACAAATGATTTTGTTTTGTATTTTGCCAAAAGTTGTTCCGGTAAAACATTAAAAATTATCGACACTTTTCACTGTTAATTTTCACTGTTTGAAACAATGAATTATCAGTTTTAATTCACGGACATTTCTCTATAAACAACCGGAAAGCATTACATACAATTCCATCATTACAAGAGATAAATATGTTACATCGCCTCAAAGTGAACCATACCTGGTCTTCAAACCTGAAGGTAAATTATCATCCATAAAATGGTATGGTTTGACGATTGAATGAAAATGTGACCAGAGATTGTTGAACCAAGTGCTTTTGAGCATGGAAGAATTCACATTAAACAAGTTAGGCACATTATAATTACTTTCATAAAGTGCATCACAAAATACTGTTCTGGCTCGACAAACATAATTGAATGTAGATGATACATGAAAAGGGCTGTTCACTCGACCACAAAGTACACATACACGGTTCCATGCATTTCTGTATTTGCCAAGACTGTATGCAAAGAGATGGGGATCACTTCTGCGTAGTACTAGTAATAGTTTTTATGGCTTATTGTGAGAATTATTAGTAAAACTAGCTTGATAATTGTGGGCAATATGTCTATCTTATTTTCAATAATGCTTTATATTGTTATACAAGCTACGCCATGCACATGTTTATCTTTGGGTTTCAGGTGTGATCTTGACAATTTTCCAGTACGAGTACGAATACGAGTACGAATACGATTACGACTACGAATACGAATAGGATCACGAATAAAAATACGAATACGAGTGCGAGTACGGGTACAAATACGAGTAAGAGTACGACTATGAGTACGAATACGGGGACGAGAACGAGTACGATTACAAATACGAGTTCGAATACAATTATGAATACGAGTACGACAACGAATACGAGCATAAGTACGAGTAAGAGTAAGAATATGAGTACGTGTAGTACGAGTACGAGTACGAGTACGAGTAGTACCAGTTCAAGTACGAATAGGAGAAGCAGCAGCAGCAGCAGTACTACTAGTAGTAGAAGTAGTAAGAGCAGTAGTAGTATTTGTTAACACAGGCATACTGTAAAATACACGTACAGTTTGTTCATTGCCTTTAAACATGTTTTTTCCAAACTATCTTTGAAACAACATCAGCTTTTGATTACTGTCGTTTATTGAATTAATGCAATAATATTCGTAAAGCACAAAGTTATTGCCCAAAGGAATGACATATGATGGCATTTATAACGTATCATGACACGTATTCTATGCCACTATGGGGGTTGCTGTGGCGTTGTTGCAGCAGCCGCACGTGAATGGACAGTAGTGCGCCTCATTCGGATCCGGACAGATAACTCCCTGCACATGGGGTAGCGAGCAGGCAGAGTTGTCTTTGCAAGGGTGTAGCAACGGATCTGCAATAGATTGAAATACATTACTAGTAATCTGCTGTATTCCGAATTGTAGATTTGAAAAAAGGTATATGTAATTGTATTGTAAAATACATTTGATCAAGCGGAAGTGACAGGGCTTGAACCGTATTCAACAGTGACCAAGATCCGACTTCCGTACCTTGACACAAACTTAAGCGTAAACATATAAACCGGTAACAATACACCAATTTGAATCAGGTAGAAGGTTCACGAAACGGTTAGTTAAGATGAGTCGAATAATTTGAGTTTAATAACACGAACAATAATAACTTAGATATCATTACTCATTATAAAGTAATATCTCAAATGAAAAAAAACGCTATAACAAACCCCCCAATTGTGATGCTAACACAAACACTATACACACGTTTTTTTAACGACGAGATATACTCCCTCTTGAGTACGTGTGTCTTGTCCAGAACATTTGTATTTGTTACTCATTTGTTAGCAATTGGTTGCTTGCCATATGTTAAGAACCACATGCTGTTAAGTTTCTCTCGTGCACCGAACAATAATCGAAATCAAGTTCACACAGTTGCTATCTTACCAAAAATTCCGTCCAGTAACTGAAAGAATATTTTACACAAAGACTAAAATTGAAAAACTCGCATTTACCTCGATCTAAGAACTCAACAATGTACAACAAATATTCATGAATGTTAGTTCTCATATATACATGTAACAGACGTCACTAAACGTCGATGTACAATTGTTTATGCATATTTCAAATATTATGTAAACTCGACAACAATATACAATACCGTAATGGACGCAGGCGGGAATTGGTGTTGTCGTTATCGTAGTGCTTGGACTAGTTGACGGGGTGGTAGGGGCGGTGGTGGTGGTGGTGGTGGTGGTGAAGGTGGTGATTTTCGCGGCGGTAGTGGTGGTAGACATATCACTGCTTATTCGGGGTGGACTTGTTGTCGGCAAGCTGGCAGAAAGGGTAGCTGCAGCAAGATCTGTCAACGAGTTTGGCATAGTCACTTCATTTGTATGATAAGAAATGCGATGTTAATACAATTCAGATAAAACTGTTTTTGTCGAATGGAATCGATAAGTATGAGCCATAAAATATTGAGACAATCAAATTTAATATCAACATAGTACCATTTCAACAATTATTGATATACACGTATAACCAATAACACCCACTGAGAATAAGTTAAGTTTTAAAGCAAAGATCGGATTATGTTAACATCAAGATGTGTATTAGCTCTAATAGCGGTCGTAACTTTTTTTGAACTTATAACTTTAACTCCTAAAAAAAACTAAGTGGTATAACCAATGCTCTAAAGTGTTTCTCTGCACCGAATATAGGAAAATCAGAACTATTATCATATTTTTAAGACTTAATTGCCTTTACAAAATTAAACGCATGTTGTTTTTGTTTAAAAGAAAACAAAACACACAAACTATGTCGCAAAACGATGTTTGGAAACATTAGTCCCAATACGTTTGTAATGGCACATAAACTTAACTAAATATAATACCATTTCAATAAAAAAAAGCTTCATTCATACCTGCACATTGCGCTCCAGTATAACCTGTCGCACACGTACAACTTGCTGCTAGGTTCTGGTCAAAGTAGCAGGTTCCCCCATTACGGCAGCGAATGTTGTCCGTACAATCGTCTATAATTATAAATTCTTATTGTTGTATGACTTATGTTAAAAAGGTATGATTACATGTAGTGATTTAGATTTTTATTGAATGTAATTAACACTCACATTCACATGTAAATTGCCATGTAAATCGCTTCACACAGACACTTTGACTTGGTTCCGGTCGAGCAAGAGGATTATATGGCTTAAGTTAACAATCTGTATCAATTTCTTGTTACTTCTTTTACATGTATACTTATAGCAAATTTAAATTTGAATTTATCTATTTTGTTACGTTTTTTGTCAGAAAAAAATCTTACATTGACATACAGCTCCAGCGTACCCTGTTTGACACCGACATGCTCCTTCATGGTTCTGGTCGAAGTAGCAGGTTCCCCCATGTTGGCACTGAATTTTGGTTTTGCAATCGGCAACTGTGGTGCCAGGCCCGTGGGTTATATATGAAGACACTTTATTTTCAGTTCCTTATTATTACACATAATTCGCTTTGGAACTTCCCAATATATGCTTACATGGACTTCTTGTTCATGCTATAGTTTAACGTCCATAACATGAGCTTTAAACAAAAACCATTTTAATAGAGTAACACGTTCACACAAAGAGGCATGAGCTCCAGCATAAGTAACGATGTATTTTAGCAGACACAAAGAATGTTCTTTATGGTTTTTGTTTTCTTTGAAAGTTCCTATAACAATATTTGCATTTAAAACTATTTACTAGTTACTGAGACGTCATTGGTAAATGCTTGGCACAATACAAAGAGAAGATACCATTTTGTAAGCTAAGTTAACTGTAAAGTACAATGTGTACCGTGTTTGTCGCAACTGCAAAAAAATGTTCTTTTCATAATAGTCGCCCTTGTTTAGAAACACCTGTGATAATTCTTTGAACTAATTTTAATAAATTAATAAATAGATTTATTAAAAACAATATATATATATATATATATGTGTGTGTGTGTGTGTGCTTACATGTTCCATGATAATTGCAGTCATGGCAGTTGTGCCCTGAACCTGGAAAAAGTCTATAAACCTAACGTTTTTGTTGTCAACGAGAGCATACAAAATTAACATATTAAACTACATCAGTTGTCCTTTTTAAGAAACTCAAGGTTGAATGATATAAGTACGTTTTCAAATGAAGTTTTTTTTCATAACATTAATGCAGTAGGTGTTCTGTTAATTTTCTTTCAAACACATTTATAATAATAAAATTCAACAATGACATAGACTTGTGAAAGAAATGATTATTTAAACATTTTTAAAATGATTCAATTGGTCGCTGTCGACTAAATTACTACTTTAAAATACTCTTAAGTATACTACACTTAAAGGCACCCAGCTATACCCCTAGGTACCTTTTAGTATATTGTCCGTACCCCGGGTACATTTTAGTATATTTAAGAGAACCTACTTTTAACTAAAGTAGTTCCTGAGCCGAAAACGATCAATCGTTGGAGGCTAAAATGGTCGGCTAGGTTACTACTTAAAAGTATGCGGGTTTCGGAAATATATTTAAAGGCATCCGGCAATAGTCCGGGATACTTTTCACTATATTTTTGGTGAACCGGATACTTTGCAGTATACTTAAGAGTAATAGGCGTACTTGTAAGTAGTACCTCGGTCGACAATGACCAATCGAGCTGTAATAGGTCATATTTGATTGGGAATCGCTTTGAATTTGCGTAATAATAAATATGTCCGTCAATTGAATTCATTTATTGTACGGCTGTATACAAATGACAATTGAAGGCATTGTGGGCTTCAACAAAATATGAAACATTTAAACTTTTAACCTTATCTTTTTAAGTATGTGGTATTTTCAAATCATAATATAAAATCAATCAATAATTGTGCTTCCACAATTATATTCGATTTGTCGTAAGCCTCATACCAAACGAGTCCACCACGAAGCCTATACAAAAGGGCACTACAAAAAACAACAGCAGAGTTAGTTACTAATATGAATGTCTGAGGCAAATGATAAAAAACGCTTAAAATGCATACACTTAGTTATTTACAAGCTTAAAGTGATAATTAAAGAAACAAATACACTAGTTGGCTTAAAGGTAAATACAAGTATCATGTGAAATTTACATATATATTAAATTCAAATTATATAAGTTATTTGTAAATTTATTAATGAATTGATTAATTAATTTATGAAGATGATATGACATAGTTATAAATAAATCATCATAAGGAGCCAAAAAGCAAATATTGCCGCTATAGTTAAAAACAAATATATATAGCCTTTCATATCTGAATACAATATCTATGTAAACTCACGTATACTCATCAAAACGCAGCTGAAATATGACGTTGCCATCTTCGCTGCCCCAATAACTTCATATGATGGTGCCCCGTCTAGTCTTTAGCTCATATCTTTCCCGATCGTGATTGAAGCAGATAAGGCAATTTTGTCATGCGTTTGGGGTCTGAGAGTTGAACACGTATCGTTTATTAAAGAAAGCGAAATGTTTAGCAGTAAACGAAATATTGAAATGGCGAATCCGACATGATAACTTTTATTGTTGCATATTACAATCCAAACAATGTCCATATATTATGAATGAGAACTGAAATATGTATGTTTTGTTATGATCAAATTACATGTTGTTTCGCATAAACCAGATGACTCTGTTTTTAATCGTCGTCTACAAAGTATGCATAATAAAGATACGTGTTTTTACACACATGCATGCAATATTTATTCTGACATCAGATCAAACTCAAACATTCGAGCACCTGTAATTTAAGTATTACATATATATCCAATTTATATGTACACTGTTAAGAGGATTCATCAAGGCACTGAATGTACTGCAGTTGTTCGCTATTGTGTAAACAGAGTGTTTTCATACATTTATAACAACCCAAATACCAAGTAAACGCTTGACGTTTTTTATGTATGTTCACACAATTAAGTTAAACGGAAACCTGTCTGCAGCGTTGAATCAATTACGTATATAGGTGAATAAGTTCAGGATCGGTGTGTCATTCGAGTAGGGTTTAGTACTTTTTATGTTAGTTCATTGTGAACATGTTTTACTACATTCCAGAACGTCCATATTAATTAATTCAATAAAATGATTCGCCTCAATGAAAACGCATTTGTTTTACTTAAGTCAGACTGTGTAATTGTTGATTTGAGAATAAACATGACACGTCTCTGTATGTAATTGTACATAATTATAGAATTATGTTTTAGGTTTATATACTGTATAGACCTATGAATAACATATATTTGAAGAGGTCGCAGTCAGAGATCAGTATCATCTTTCCAAAGTATGAAAAACAGTTAATACACCACCACATAAATCTACAAGTGTTTGTTTTGTAAACCTGTTAGACATAATTGAGAGCATTCATTTTCGAATATTTGATTGCAAAGTTATAAACTGCATTGATTCCCGAAACCATTTTTGACATCACTTTATTACTAATAGTGATGTAATGAATTGTATGGATAGTTCTGTTTCTCCTCTTATTTGTTAACTGGTGTATTATTCTTATTTGCTTTTACTAAAGTTGTAGATTAAAATACATTAATGTATGAAGCAAATGTGTTACTTATACAACTGGAAATAGGACGTGTTTAACTTTAAGCAAACACATGTGGGATTGTAAAGTGGCAGAACTAAACTACTTTAGAAGAACTAATGCGAATGTGGATTTACAGTTCTCTTTAGTTCTCTTACCATCAAAAAACCTATTGAACTACAAAACAAGCATTAAGAACGTACAGAATGCTGTCCGTTGGCTATATCATCGAATTAACAGTTAATATTGATGACATAAGCAAATAAAGTTAACATGTCAATGACTAATAAATGATAAAATTGAACAAATAATCATTTTGCTAAACAACTAATATTCTAATGGGATTTGACATATTGTTTTTTAATTTGCACGTTGACAAGTGACAGCAAGTATTTAAATGTATATAAGAGATTTGAGTATATGCACAGCTTTAGGCAGCATTGATTTGTATGGGGCAAACAAAATGACGTGCGAGTATAACCTCGTGCACACATTATCAGGAATATCAATGTTTATTCATGAAGATCTAGATTTACAAATGTGTATGTGCGTTAAGTACTGGTAAATTAAATATCTAAGAAAATCTAGTGAAATGTCCGCCGTTATGTGACTGAAATACCGTTGACAAGGGTAACCAATCTAAATAACTAGTGCTATGATATACAAGTAAATGGATAAACCGTTTATTTTCCCACTTTTATTAACGGCGTGATACCATGATAATCGGACGCGTGCGCCCACAATTTAAGAGCAACAGTCACTCCAGTTTTGGTCTAGCCCATTGCTGCCGCAGCGGGCGAACAGCAACCGCACGTGACCGGACAGTAATGCGCCTCGTTCGGGTCGGGACAGATAACTCCCAGCACGTGGGGCAAAGAGCATGCAGAGTTGTCTTTGCATGGATGGCTGATATAATCTGAAGGAGAGAGCCTTGAATCTTTAGTATATGTTTGCGTTCGTAGCTTTGCATGTTATGAGATTCACATTTCTATACAATTTTCTGTTACGCATAAGGTAGTATTTACGTTAAAATTAATGCTGCAAGTGTAACAACGCATTACCCATGCGTTGTCAACGTTTTGTGCAGAATGTTGTTTTTTTAGAAGCTGAGACATTTGAAATAAAACAATCAGAATACATTTGCGTTATATACAAACAAATAATATTGCATTTCAAAGGTGAACAAGTATGAATACAACTAAGAGTTAACTTACCAAAATAAATTGAAGGATTGTTTGAATATTAGTTAATTTACAGTACAGTTATGTGAAGTCTTTAATATAATAAGTAATTAAAAAATCCATTATTATTGGAAAGCTTGTTTGTGCAAAATGTACTTACCATAATAACAAATATAAATGTCAATTTTAGAGACAGACAGCGCGTATCTGCCAAATCTAAGTTTCCTCCTTTATAACGTTATTAAAAAGTTCAATTCATATTGGTCTTTATAGTTGGGCCAAACGCTAATACGACTGTCTGAAGCCCAATAATTTGGCTAAATAAATTGTAAATTATTAATTAAAATGTTATGACTTCTCTTTATAAGTGTTTGCATTTATATTAAAGTGTAAATAACATAAAACGCTTTGGAAGAACGAGAGCCTACGAATCGACCATCTTAACAAATGGCTCAGGTGGGACGTTATTGGTCTCTCAGAGGTGCGACGAACGAAGCAGAAGGCACAGAGAAGGAACATCAATGTGGAGTTAGGTTGCTACTCTCGAATAAGGCATCCGAAAGCAAAATCGTTTGGAATCCGGTGTCGCAAAGAGTCCTCAGTGCATGTTTTATTGGTAAATGCCACAATATCACCACTATTCAAGTGTGTGCATCACCTACAATCCATACTGACGAGGTTGTTGACTGCTTCTACCAGACACTGCATCAAGCAATGACAACGCGCCAAAAAGAAATTTCAAGATCATACTCGGAGACATCAACGCACAAGTCGATGCTGATTGCGACACATGGAATGAAACATTAAAGCGCTTTGAGTACGGCACAATGAATGGAAGGGGTGAACGATTCCTTCATTTTTGCAAGCTAAACAAACTGAACATCATGATAACCTGGTTCAGCCATAAGAATGCAACAAATGAACGACTACATCATGATTGACCGGCGATGGCGTATCTGTATTAACAATGCACTCAGCTTCACAAGTGCAACAGTGACGAACGTGCACAAATATCATCTATAGTGGTAAGCAACTTCAGACTAACTACGATTCAATGTAAAAAATAGATCGCTCACAAGGAGGGTTCATGTTGAACGACTTAGAATACCTCGGGTAAGAGAGTCGTATGAGATTGAAATCAAGAACGGTTTCGAAGCTCTCGACGATATGATCGACACAACAAACTGAAGCACTAGAGGTCGTTAACGACACGATAAAGAGGGCAGCTGAGGAAATAATTGGCTTCAAGAGGTACAAGAAGGCTCCATGGATCAGTAACGAAGTACTCGACCTGGCTGACCAACGAAGAACGGTTGAGGCAAGGAAGAACGATAGCCCACAGGATGATAACTTAAAATAATTCTACTCTCAGCTGAGGGAAATCATAGACAACATGGTCGAGAAGTGCCGTTACGACTTGTTTAACAGACAGTGCTGTGAGAAATGGTCACCACGCTCAAGAACGGAGTCAAGTAGAAGGTAAAGTGCAACACAATTTGAGACAAGGACGATTACCTGCGCACCAATGATAAAAAATGCTCACCAATGATGCCGACATTCTCAAGCGATGGCCCCAATACGCAAAGATCTTTTCACTGCACAGATTGAAACGGATAAAGGGATTTTTGATCATTTATGGTCGAACCGTAAGAGAGAGGAGCAGGAACCAAACCTTCTCGAAAGCGAAATACGAGCAGCTATTACACAAATGAAGATATATAAAGCACCTGGAATCGAGGGCAAAGAAGGTGAGCTATTCAAAGACGGTGGAGAAACGCAGGTCCATATTATGCACAACATCTGCAGCATGATATGGACTACCGGTATATTTCCGACGATTTGGACAAAGTCACTTGTAATCACCATTTCCAAACTCCACCAAATGCGGGAATTACCGCACGATGAGCCCTATCTGCCACGCAAGCAAGATCATGTCGGAGATTATCAGGAGCCGGATGAAGAACTCGATCGAAACACAAATGGCAGAAGAACAAGCTGGATTCAGGTCAAGACGAGACGAGAGAGACTGCTCACTCAGGTTTATGTCGGAAAAGTACCTTTCACTTTAGGACAGAGTACTTGACTTGATCTTCATTGATTTCAAGAAAGCATTTGACCGAGTATGGCACCAAGGCCTCTGGAGAGTGTTACATAACTATGGCATCCATCCACAGCTGATCAGTATGATGGAGAACCTGTAGAGGAGAATGCAGATCCCAATAAGAGTCGGAACAGATTGGTGTAGACAAGCAATCGGTGTACGACAGGGCTGCATCCTGTCACCGGATCTATTCAACATCTCTATGAGGAAAATCATGCGGGAGGCGCTCGAAGAACTGGAAGGTTAGGTAACTTGTGTGAATGGCCGAACGATTAACAACCCACGTTTTTTTGACAACATCTGCCTCATAGCTGAACCACGCAGTCACGCACAGCTCCTCCATGGACGGCCCAAGACAAAGACAATCGGCGTTTATTTCTAATCATGTGGGAGCCCTAGTCGACGTGCCAAAGCATTGATATATGGCGAAGCAGACGAAGAAGATCCCTCACAATATAAAATGGTCAAAGAAATTTAACGTTGTGTGTAATGTTGTTGTTTCAAAAAAGAAACTATAAAGTCAAAGGTATTGAAGATTTTCAAAATAGGGTCCTAAAATTCAACCTGTATTAGTCCTTAGCTATTCATTATAGTTGATTGGTCGAGTCTCGTATTTGCCGAGTTTACAGAATAATTGACGAGGTTCACGATGTATCGGGCTAGCAAATGAACGAGATTCTCGTCTGTAAGTATACAATCAATTAATACTGAAAATTGTCTCCTGAAATTGCGATGAGAATACATTGTTACATATGTTTATAATCAACTATTATCTTTAAAAAAAAATATGAACACATAGCAAGTATATAAAGTGTTAGATCTCTTACTGTAATTGGAGCATGCATGATTTCTAGTTGTCGATAGAGCAACGTTGGTTGTTAGGGGCTGGTTGCTTGCAGTAGTTGTAGACAACTGATTAGTTACATGGCTTGTCGTCGTCGTTGAGATCTGAACTATATTTAGTGAAATAGTTAATGTGCACCATTACCATAGACATTTGAACTTCCATAGAAAACTTGATATTCACATTTTATCAAAGATACTATTTTATCCTTTTTAAGTCTCATCCTTCGTGCAATGATGACGTATTTAGTCAAAATATTGAAAAATATGGTAAACAAATACTTCATAATACTTCATAAAATATTATTTTTAAACAATTGCACTTTTACAATTGAATGTTTAGGACTCCAGATTTCAAAGTAAGTTTAAGAACAGTATAATGCTTTGCCATTGGTCAGTAACCTGGAAATCGATCAAATATAAAATCTGTATACGATTTATTGCCACTTAAAACTCTAGAATACTATTTGTTTCCAATTATCACCTATGGTTGTAATTATATTTAAATTGTTTAGATAATTTCTCATTACAGACATGTTTAAGGCGGGTAATTTGATAACAAGGTGAGTTTGTGTTGGTACGTGCACGCAAAATGACAATATGCATGGAAGTTCGATGTTTGAACAGCAATATTGAACCATTTCATACTGTTTGATTAAGGAACCGTAGATCAATTCTGTTGAAGGACGGATATTGCTTTCCTACACAGTATTCATTTATAAATTAAGCTATTTTTTGTTGTGTTATGTTTTGTTGCGGTCAGTGAAGACCAAAACTTCCAACTCACGTTTACAATGATCCCCCGTGTAGCCCACTGGGCATCGACACGCTGCTGTTTGGCTGCTGGTGTGGTAGCAGGAACCGCCATTCTGGCACTGAATGATGTTTTCGCAGGGGTGGACAACTACTCGTAGAGTTGTATATATTGTTCTTATCTACTTTTTTTTATAATTGCGATTGAACATGTCGATTTTTAATATTTAGAAATTACACAAAATGTTTTAGTATCGCATACTAAACTAAAAACATGTCTGTGATTATCCTTTTAAAATAGCAACACGTCTGACATACCTCTGCATAAAGGATCACTGTACCCTGCTAGACACAGGCACATTGTTATATGGTTGCTGTCCCAGTAGCAGGAGCCGCCATTCTGGCATTGAATGTAGTGCTCGCAGGCGTCATCAGCTACACATAAATTATTATATTATCTGTTGAACGGTATCGCTTGTATTGAACTATTCATATGTGCATTCTCTGTATTTTCACTCATGCTACATACTCAGACACAATATATGTGTTAGAAGTAGAACACTGATCCGAATCAGTATAAATAAGAACAAACCATCTATTTCAGTTATGTTTTTGCTTGTTTTAAAGTCATGTTCACGAGTTATTATAACTTGTTTTTTCAATTGTGCTCGTGGCTCCCTCGATATTGGCTTTATTTCAATCTTCAATTCGGTAAATGAACTCTACTCTGTAATTGGCTCCTCTGCACTTTCAACCCACCTTCACAGTGATCTCCAATGTAACCCGCTGTGCAATGACACTTTTCTATGTGGTTGATGTCCTTGTAACAGGTTCCACCATGTTGACAGAATTTAATGCAGGGGGGTACATCTAAAGAGAGAATATGAAATAGAAAGTACACAGATTGAAATGCAGTTCTATACGAGGCCATATTTTGGTGAGTGTACACCAATGAAACTGACGTTCACATCAAGGTCCAACGTAGCCTTCTGGACAAAGCACCACAAATTGACGTAGTGGTAGAAGCTGTTCCCGTCATGTTCTCACTGAATATGATTGACTCTTTTATCCGGGATTTGGTAATCTATTGTTTATCGTAGATATACGTTTATTATTAAAGATCTTTTACGTTCATTATTGCATATCTCTCATTGCGACTCACGTTCACAATGATTTCCGTGGTACCCTGTAGGACATTGACACTGTGCATGCTCTTCGCCGGAGTGGCAGGTCCCGCCATTCTGGCACGGATTGTATGTGCAACTCTTTGAATCTTAAAATATTCGTTGCAAAGAAGGAACGATTAACTATTAAGAAAACAAAGCTAAGTTAGTTGTTTAAAGTATGTAAAAAGGTAAAAAATATCGCATTCGAGGACGAATAATGGCAAACATCGGATAAAGATAAACAGTTTAATGTTATGCGTGTATATCTATGGTTCATGCCCACATTGTTGTTTCCAGGGGGGGGGGTAAATTAAGTTGAAACTATGAAATAGCATGAACAAAGTCTGAAATGTATGAATTCTAAACGAAGTTTTGGTGAGTGTACACCAATCCAAATGACGTTCAAACCGAGGTCCAGTCTAACCTTCTGAGCAACAACACAATGCATGGCTGTAGTTGTAGAAGCTGTTTTCGCCGTGTTAGAACTGAATATGATTGGATCATTTACTATATTGTATTTGAATTTAAAAAAAATGTATGCTATTTCAAATGCATGTTCGTTAATCAACTGTTTATTTGTGATGTTTGTTTGCGATTGAAGATCTCTTATGGCGACTCACGTTCACAATGATTTCCGTGGTACCCTGTAGGACATTGACACAGGGCGTGCTCTTCGCCGGCGTGGCAGGTCCCGCCATTCTGGCATGGATTGTTTGTGCAACCATGTAAATCTAAAAATTTTCGTTGCAATGAAGGAACGACTAGTTTATAAGAAAGCAAAGCTATGTAATTTGTTTAAAATATGCGTGTACAACAAAACTGTATCGCGAATTATAGCAAACATCGGATACATATAAATAGTTAAATTGTATTCGTGTATAAATATGGTTCATATTCACATTGTTTATTAAAGGCGGGGGGAGGGGCACATCTAAGGTGATAATATGAAATATTTTGTGAGTGTACACCAATAAAGCTGACGTGCACATCGAGGTCCAGTGTAGTCTTCTGGACAACAGCAACATGCATGGCTTTAGTTTTAGACACTGTTCCCGCCATAGTAAAACAGAATATGATTGTCTCATGTATTTAGGATTTGAAAACAAAAATGCGAACTTTACGGTTGAATACTTTTTTCAAATGCATGTTTAATAATCAATTGTTTATGTTTTATGTACATACGCCACTGAATATCTCTAATGGCGACTCACGTTCACAATGGTTTCCATGGTACCCTGTAGGACATTGACACCTAACATCCTCTTCGCCGACGTAGCAGGTGCCGCCATTTTCGCAATGGTTGTATGTGCAACTCTTTGAATCTTAAAATATTTGTTGCAAAGAAGAAACTATTCAGAAAGCACACCTATTTCCGTTATAAGTATTCAATTATTTGTATAGAAATATATGGAACTTTATGAAGATTATTTGCAAACAGTGGATAAATATTGATAGTTCAATGTCATTCGCGTATATCTTTGGTTCAAATACCATTTTCATTCATGAACATCAACAACGCTTTACCAACAGACATGAACATATCGCAAAAAACCAACATACTGTGTTATACTATCAATCATGACAATAGGCTGATGTTAAAAATTAGTATCATTTCAAAAGAACACACGAGTTTGTCTCCTTGTTACTTATATAATGCCACAATACTTATAAGAATGATTTTACCAGCGGCAGACAGTAAGAGACCTGAAACGGAACAATAAATAAATAACGTCTTTCGAACAAAAAAAAATATATGGAAATATGCGATAAAATTGTGAAGCATCAATGACGACAAAGCGTGAATAAAGAAGTATATCATGCGAATATGGTTAAGATATTTTTACTTTATAAAAAGGTCATTAAATAGTATCGCCTTTTTATCGAGGGTAAGGAGAACCTGAATGTATTCAGTAATTAATAGTGAATAGTTAAACTGAATTACATAAAATTAACAACCAGCAAATTAAAACATATGAAGTCGTAACCTATATATTCCAACTGTCAACTTACAGACACTTATGAACCCAAATGTCGACGCCATTGTCCGTTGAGCACTGAGTCGAGAGTATAATTGTAGACATTGTGGGTCATCTTATCTTTCGGTAACGCCACGCACAATCATATGTGTGAGTTGAATGTAAGCACTTTAAAGACTGGACTGTAACGCTAAACTAGAACTGCATAATAAACAGATTGTTTCTTATTTAGGTTAATTATTTGCGTTTGATGCGTTTAGATGTCTTATAAGTTCGATGTTTGAAACATACTATAAGACTTGGACAACCGAAAATACTTTAATACATCAGTCCTGAAATAGTTTATAAATTATATTTACAAAAACGTAATGATGCCTATATAATGAGTATGTGAAGTTTTGATTCGTGTTCACACAATGTCACATTGTCAGTCATGCTTGAGAAGATTGTCAAGCGCGATGTAAACATTGTCCCAATGTGTGTATTTGTTCCAATACCTCAGTGTATACATAACAACTACATTCCAATATACTTCACTCTAGTAATAGCATATAAGGTGTCGCCAACCATCTAGAAGACTACCGATATGTGATCGCAATTGTTGAATTGCGCAAAGTATAAACAACTAGAAATATGCCCGTTGGACACGGATGCCCCCACATTCCACGTGTGTGTCAAAACTCCATGAATGTCGAATCTAACAGCGCTTAAATGCAAAATTCGCAAATTTATATGGTGAATTACAAGGATAAATAACACTAGCAGTTATACTTTTCAAATAAGACCAAGGTCGTAACTAATATGTATTTATTGATTTTTCGCAAAAAGGGACAATAATTGTGTTGTTATCACAGTCTGATTAATTGTAAATGTTTCACAATTCTAGCAACAGTACTTTTCAATGAGCGCGCAACACAAGATAAAAATGTTAACAAAAAATGGCTAAATTTAGTCCGCGAATCTGCGAATTATAAACATAAGCTAAAATACCCAGGTGCGCAAGTTGACAGGCTTGTTATGATGGTTAAAAATTTTCATCCTACTAGCTGTAATAACTTTGAGTTACCTGCGACACACAAGGTTATTTGGTTTGTGAGCTTGAACAGATGTTTTATGAGTCAGCTTGTTTGTGCCAAAAGATACGTGTTTTGTTTGTCCTAACGCATTGTGGGAGTTGATTATTGTAAGTCGTATTGCTGTGTACGCTTTAAACGAAAATATCAAGTGGAAATAACCTTCTTTTCACAAGAACTATATTGAAACGCACTGTTCTTTTCAGTCAGCAAATAACCATGCAGTGTTTCGCTTCAATGCTGTGAATTTCTAGCAGGTCTGGCTATTTGCACATCTGACAATGATTTATTTAGATCTCATCGTCTATATGATAATACAATGCATTTCATGCAGGTCTGTTTTTTTTCACATATGGCAATGATTTATTCAGAACTGATCGTCTATATGATTATATAATACAGTTTATCAAGTCTCCAAATCAGGTCTAGCCCAGTATCGCAGCAGAGGGAATTCCAGGCGAACAGCATCCGCACGTGATTGGACAGTAGTGAGCCTGTTTGGGGTCAGGACACAGAACCTCCAAGAATTGACTGCACGGTGTAGCATCTCGACATGGGTGGACGGTAGGGTCTGTAAATTATGACCAAGGGGAAAAGTATCTTATAGCCGATTCAAAAAGTGGGCACTAGGTGATATTGATATTTTTACACAGCAGTATTACAATGCTACATCCAAACACGCCAAACAACACTCAGCAGTAATTCCATTTTACACATTTAGACATAGTCACAATATATTAACAAACGTACTTGTCAGAATAAAATTAATGTGTTTGTTCACTATACGAAACCTTCAAATTGTGATGCTAATACAAAAAACCAGTATTACACGTAGCGATATGCTTGTTCACTGTTGGCAATCGGTTACTTGCCATAATGTGCTGCAATTTAAGATAAATACTTAAAGATCATATGTAAATTCGACACAAAGTGACAATACCGTAACGGACGCACGCCGGGTGTTATGTTGTCCATATCGTAACGCCTTGAGTAGTCGCGGTTGTAGCGGCGGTATAGTATCGAATAGTATATACCTAATTTATAATTAACACGATCTCCTGATATTGCGTCGAGGATACGTCGTTTCACATGTCCATAATCAACTTCCGGTTAAATCATTAATACCTGTTACCATTCATTTCGAGTATGCGACTGAAAAAAACTAAACTCTTAAACTGCAATTAATTGTTTGAATCGTTCGATATCTTACTGTAACCGGAGCATGCAGGGTTTCTAGTTGTCGATTCTGCACCGTTGGTCGTTTGGGGCTGGTTGCTTGCAGTAGCTGTAGATGTCGGACTGGTAACATGGCTTGAAGTCGTCGTTAAGATCTGACCTATAATTACTTTGAAGCATTACCACATACATGTGAACCACCATTGAAAACTTGATATTTATATTTCACCAAAGGCATTATTAAAGTCACGTTTTTCATGGCAAAAAATCCTTGTCGTTTTTTTCCCCTAGCTGTTATAAATAGTTGAGACTATTTAAACTGTTATAGTGTTGTTAATACATATATTATACGTCATTTAAAAATAACGGGAGCAAAACGCTTCTTTTCATTTCCCTAGTCACAATTTCACATATCTGTAACATTATGGAAAACAGGCATTTTAAATTGCACGGGTTAGGCGAGTAATTGATGTTTCATATATGTAGGTACAATTTATACATATTGCTTAAATGGTCCACCTTATTAATTGTGAACCATACATCATCGTAACATATCTAATGAAGTAAAACATCCCCTTGCTGAACATCACAGTAATTATGTCTTAAACATCGTAAATTCAAATTGTCTATAGTTGAATATACAAATGTGATCCCTAAAATGTACAGATTTGTCAAAGTTGTACGATAAAGTGTATTGTTTTTGTAAGTTTATTTAACAAGAATAACAAATAATATTTTTTTAATTCAAAACATTCGCCAAAAAAATAATAATATCATATTGTGTTTATCGCTTCCAATTACAAGACCAATAGAATGCTCATCAAATATGGGAATATAGAACTGCTATAAAAACTCAGTTAAGAAAACTACTATGTCAGTATTGTCATAGTATGTGTTTAATAAACCATCACTAAATGTTCATTTATAAGTAAACAGTTTATGACATATTCATTAAGTATTTAAATGCTTAAGATATCTGTATCTTTTGATTTTTCTTTTCTTTTTTGGGCAAAAGAAGGGTATGTTATTTAACAAGCTATATTTTGGATACGTAAGCTCTCCTAACTTTTGCAAAGGAGTACAAATGTGAATGCCCTACAAGACAATACTATTATTTGGAAGGTTCTAGAAATTGATTATAATGGGTTGAATACATAAGGTTACGCCCCTGGGGGAAAACTGGCTACGTCCTTACGCTGACACTGTTTATATTGACCTTAGGTAGTAGGACCCTAATGGGTACTTTTCCAGAAACACAATTTGTTATTATTTCCACATAGTATATTGTATATCAAAACTAATTTGAAAATTTTAAAACTTTTTACCAGCCGGTTAACTTTTTATACTTGGTTACACCTACCCTTTGACTCGGTTGGGCGTTTTCTATGGATTTACCCTATATCCAAAATACATAGTTTTTCTAAATGGCATATACATACATTTTGACATTTAACTAACTTAACTAGATTGTGCTAGTAGAAACAGCATGAAAAAAGTGTCATAGAAAGCGAATTGTGCCTTTGATCTCCAATAATACTTGCACTTATCTGGATAAAATGGCAAAAACGACAACAAATCGTTCAGTGACAAGAAGCTTTAATTACGTTTTATGTCAATTGTAGTGGGGTGAAATGCATATATTGCACATATTTATTTAACACAACATATGTTCTACATACAAAATGAATTTTAGGAAGTTTTACCGTTTCTATTTCAAGAAATTACACTTTGAGTATGCCCACCCCCCATTCATTATCATGCAAAGGATTTCAGTATAAATGTGTATATCACATTTATTTTGGGGTTTTCTAGTTGCTTATAAAAAGCGATAGTTTTAAACTCTGATATATGATTACACTTGTCTAAATTTGGCTTAATTTTGATGTTATCATACATAAATGATAAATCTTAAGATCACCCAAAGACCAAAGGCAACCCAAGCATATAGCCGCAATTCACCAGAAAATGTCAAGGTATTTCCAATCTTACATAGCAAAATTTATATGTTGTTATGGAGACACTATCCACATTCCCACCATTTACATACATGTTGCCATTAGCATAAACAGAGATGCCAGCTACTTTCTGGGCTTCAGCAGAATTCGGCACTGATGGCTTCACATATGTGGAGAACTTCGAACCAGTTTTCAAATCCATGGCAGCAGTCTGAGTTATATCCGGGATCACTTTGCATCGAACTGTAATAAAAAAGTAAATTCAAACAATGCTTTTTTATGAATTCAATTATCCCCTTTTAAGTTTCAAACTGACGCCTTATACGATTTTTTGTTATGAGAATTTTAATTTGATCAATTTTATAGACAAAACGCACTTCACAAATTGACGACTCCTTTACCTCAAATTATCAAACATGACAATATTTGTTGCATGATGTAATATGATGAAACGTTGAAACTCTAAAAAGTATAACCTTCTTCGAAATGAAATAGAATTAGCATGGAAAAAGTCCAAACATTAATTTGTCTTACTTAGAAGTTAGATCCGTTGTTCCTGAAGGTCAAAGGTTATTAAGGCTGGCTCTGACTCAAACTTGACAAGATGGAAAGTGCCTCAGGAAACTGCTCAAGGCACAGCTTCCACATCGACATTTGAGAGATGTCCAACACCTAAATGAAAAGTTTCCAAACTGCAAGTCAATTTGTCAATAAGTCACAGAAATTCATTTCATTCTAAAACGTCGTAATTCATAACCAACAATTGATTATTTATTTATGTATAGCAAATGTGAAAACACTTACCGCAATAGTAATGTGTCTGCAATAAACTACATTCATTCAACAGCAGAACAACGTTGGTAATCGGTATCACAATCATTATCGTGTTTACAAACGGCCTGCTCTTTTTACGAACTTTCATTTTGCGAAAGAATGTAAACAGCCGTGACATGAACGAAAATATTTTTTCGAACGAAAAATATTATTATATTTTAAATTTATAGTAAATAGATCTTAAGGAGATGAACAAAATTAGTTCTAACATAAATAAACACACATTTATTTCGTATTTTAGTTATTATATAAAAAATACACGCATTTATTTCGTGTTTTTACTAAAATTTCCGGACTGACTTTGACGTAGATAACAAATCGTTGCCGAACGCTTTCTGAATACGGCGATATCGACCGACTATTCCCGATCTCATTAGGATCCCACTGCCTTAAAGAACAAACTGTTTTGGGGAAAAAACAACTCGCAGGATAGGTTGCATATA
>VMBQ01002725.1:0-36456 GCA_007657795.1 Dreissena rostriformis
TTTCGATTGTGTGTTAAAAAAATGTCACAACTGGTAGTAAAGTTTAACAAAGGAGGTAAGATAAGTGTCACATGATAAGTCTTTTATGATAAGTATTCAGGGGAGATAAATATCATCGAGAAAATAGGTGACGCGAGGAAAAAAAATCCAGTCGCATCATATGTGTATTTTTTTTATTTTATTTTTTATTGTTTAGTCTAAATTTCCATATGTATGAACGGTCAACGCCCGCTACGCGGGCTTTTGCCCGTATAATACTCAGAAGTGAATGTTAAAAAATAATGACAATCATCAATAAAACCGTTTTGTATCTTTCCAATACAAATCCACACATGTTAAAACTTTTCGGTGTCACTGTACTTAGTCAATATTGCAAATACATAACAACCCCGGTCACAATTGATACTCCCCGGATGTAAACAACGCCGGCCGACGGGTCTGACGTTGGCTGTTGCGCAGTGGTATCTCCTTCCGTTTGGAGCGTCGTGTATCTGTTTCTACTTCCGTCTGCTGGCTGTCTGAACTCTTGTTCTCTGCGCGTTCATCTACGTCCGTAGAGGACGCGTCGGAAACCTCGGCGACGAAACACGCTGCACTTCCTGTATCGGTAAGAAGGAACACGGCAGCAGATGATTCCGGTGGATGGTTTTAATACCCACATCGCCGTTTACCTTTTGAATGCGAAATACGGGAAAACTTAAATTAGGCTGGTCTAAAATAACGTAAACGTCAAAAGACCATATATATATATATATCACTCAGTTTGTGTTTTCCCTTTATTCCGTTATTCCGAAGTAGACACCTGTCACCCGGAAGTAATTTCGCCTCCTGTACCCTGATGTCGTAGCGTTGTTTAGCATTATTAGCCTTTTCTAGAGCGCATCGGTTGGCGTTTTTGTATGCGTCGGCTAAATATAGCTCAAGTTGTCGCATATATTCTGATGGCGAGGCACCACCAACACGTTGACCTAGAATGCCCAGTACAGCGTCAATGGCGAGCCGTGGTGTCCTACCAAACATAAGGTGGTATGGGGAGTATCCCGTAACCTCACATTTGGCTACATTGTATGCGTATACCAAGGCCGAAATTGCTGATTTCCAGTCGGACTTTCGCTCTGACTCTAGTGTGCGCAACATTTTAATGGGAGTTTGATTGAAACGCTCACATTGGTCATTTCCCTGAGGATGATATGGGGTGGTACGCGTGCGTTTAACACCAGCAATTTTACATAGTCTCTGGATTACTTTCGATAGAAAGTTCTGTCCATGGTCACTGTGTAGTTTTTCGGGGAACCCATAGTGCACGAAGACATTTTCAAATAACACTTTTAAGGTTGTCCGAGCGGTCTGATTTTTCGTCGGGAAGTCTTGAGCGTACCGCGTAAGGTCGGTAATTACAAGTACGTTCTCGTAGCCTCCTTTGGATACTTCCATTAAAAAAAAATAGTCAATGCATAAGAGTTCCATCGGATAGGTTGATTCAATATTGACAAGTCCTGTTGCTATGGTCGGCAGGGTTTTACTTCGAAGGCATCTCCCGCACCTGCTAACCCACAAAGCAACGTCTGTCGCCATCCCTGGCCAATAAAAGCGTTCTTTAAACAGAGACAGCGTTCTATCACGCCTCTGGTGACCTAAGTCATCGTGTAACGCACGGAAAATTTCTTGGCGAGCTGACTCTGGAAAAACAATCTGATAACTGCGATCGTCTTCTGATGTAATGCGATGGTATAAAACACCATTGGATAAATGTAACTGTTTAAATTTCCGTAAGTACTTTTTCACTGCTTCCGGTTGACGTTTATAGTCAACCATGTCGGAAAAACGTTTTCCTTCTACGAACGATTAAACCTTGGAAATAACAGCATCCGCATTTTGACCATGTGCCCAGTCTTGCGAGCTTAATGTCTGGCACTTTGTTTGATCGTGCCGTGTGTCTGTGTGTTTCTCTGCAATCGGTGTATCGTCGAAAACAGCGCGTATTACATTATTTCCCACCGTAACGGTATTGACATGCGGTTGTCTTGACAACACATCGGCGTCAATATTTGATTTACCACTTCTGTATTTTATACAGAAATCGTAATTTGATAGTGCAGCTTCCCATCGGAGACCACACGCATCCAGTTTTGCGGTAGTTTTTACATATGTGAGGATTTGTACTGGAAAGATACAAAACGGTTTTATTTTTGATTGTCATTTTTTTTTAACATTCACTTCTGAGTATTAAAAAACAAATTATTGTATTGTGTGTTTCTTTGTCAAATTGTCGTTGCTTTCAAATTGAAAATAAACAGTTGCAAACGAAAACGGTTATCTTTTTGATTGTCATTATTTTTTAACACAACTATTCTTTCATAGATATTTTTATCACGAGATTAATCAAACCTCGCTTAGCAAGCGGTGTTTGAATTTTTATTATGTCGAGGACGACATTTTTTTAGAGAGGGGAAATGTGTTATAGGCGTATTTAAATTGTCGTTGTTTTAAATATATTTATTTCATAAATATATTTATTCTGAATGATATTGAACAGGCTTTATTATTATGTTTAAGGGAAACATTGTTCTCATTGTTCATGATTGGACAGAGTAGATTTTAACAGTAAATAGGATAAGTAGCGTTCTTTTGTAGTAGTTGATTCGTTTACAGTATGTAGAGACTGAGTAGAAAGGTGAACTCTTTTTACTAACATTTTTTATCCATTAATTGGCTTGTCACGCATGAGTTAATTCATTCAAACGCATTAGAGTGCATGAATGACTATTTCAAATGTCATTATTTGCATATGATTCATGCTGATAACATAATATATTTAGGTAAATATGCTTTTTATACATCTTTTCTATTGATGTCATATTAAATATGAACGTGCTCATCAGGCTTATATCAGAAAAGTAGAACAACTCAAACAATTTTACAACTGCCGACAGCGATAAAAAAAATGAGTCAGAATGGTGTTGTTCACGCGATTGTGGTCCGATGATCATGCATAAGTGATCATGCTTGCATTAGTATATTTTGACCAATGGTGAGGCATGTCCTTAAACTCGACGATATCAGTCGATCTTTGTGTAGCCTTGCATAGGCAAATAACATCTCATCATTGCATATATCACACTGTCTTTCACTGGAAGTTATTCGTGTTGTAGAAAAAGAACTCTTCATCTTCCACGATGACTATATTCTTCATTGTTATGACAGTTGTTTTAGTGGCTGTGGTATACAGTGCACCATTATTCCGGGACAATGCTGGTAAGATACACCATTTTATTTGATGTATTGTGTTGTTCACAATGGCTTAATATAGTTAATGGTTATTGTTACGATAATACAAAAATAAAACCTATAACAATTGATAATACAAGCTGGCGACTTTGCAAATTAGGACGATTTTGTATAATCAACTGTACGTATATGTGTGCATCTCTTCCGTACAATTTACCACTGACGAAGAATTAACGAAAGGCCTTTTTCGATAAAAATAACTTGATTTTTGGTATTACTTGGTTTGTAATGACATGTCCGATAACCAGCGGCCAACATTCATTGTACACAAGCAGTGCTAAATTTAGCCAGAACGTAGCAGTAGGCGTTGTGAATGCACATTACAAAATGTACTGAAATGCTTAAGGCTTTTTTGCTGAGAACATCGTCACTCCATAAGTTGATTCAATATGGTCTGCTGTTAAAAGTATCGCGCGCAAAGCGTATTATTGAACTGTTATTGGTATAACTCAAACTTTAAGTTACATTGTGCTTATAAAATAACGAAATAAAAGTTCAACATAATAAGATATACTGTACAGGAATACTATAGCCCTACATAGCACAATACATTCACCATTCATATTAAAACGACCAGGGTTCAATTAATGATTACTTACTATTCTTCCTATAATGAAACTTCTAAACATAAAACATGTTATTGCTTACTGATTTATAAACTTACTGTTTCAAGCGTATTTAAGTAAATGTGAATTATATTTACGTTTACAATGTCGAAATACAGACGATCTCGCCATTGGCAGCAGAGAAGAGGATGGCGATGACGGAAACCATCTGGTGACACACATCTTAGCCCAGGTCCACGCAGGTCATGTGACCCAGGAGCAAATTCAGCTATGGTGGAATAAGATCAATACCGCCTTAGCTCATGGTCGCATGACCCAGGAGGAGTACAACTTTCTGATGAATGTTTTCAAGAGCAGCGCATCCGGTACCCATGACATTCCGGACCATTGTTGCCTGTCTGGCAAATGATTAACGTTGCAGCGTTCCTATGTTGGCCAATGGCAACTATTATTGATTGTTCGGTAAATGATGAAAAACTTTTGTGTGTTTCGTCCAAAGGTGACAATTGTTACGTGTTTTGCAAATTATGAACATTGTTGTAGCATTTGACAGATGATACAGCGTTAACTTTGTGAATTGTGTGTATCATTTAAAAAATGCGTAGTATACAATGATAACAGGCGTTTATTTATAAACTTACGCCAGCTTTGTGTTAAAATCTGATAATACAGGCATGGCTTGATGACACGTGTGGCATAGCTATTATTCAATTGTACGCTTGCTGAAGGCTTTTTTCCGATTCAATATTACTAATATTAGGTTAATATCATTTTCATATATACTTGGTGTTATAATTAATTACTTGTAGTATTACTATTTACTGGAACATATTGCAAAATTTAGATTCGATATTTTAAATACGTCAAAAGTTCAAATTTCTTATAAAACACGGCCGTTAATTACTGGCGCCACTTCGTTTTGAGATGCATTTATAAACGAGCCCATGGTACTTCCCATGAGGCGCTTAAGACCGTACATTTTTATAAAACATGTAGAAATGAGACAGAGTGAGTAGTTTTACTATGTTGCAATATATTTCAAATAAGTTTACAAATCGGGCAACGAAGTGCGATTCAGCGTAGATAAATTCATCCACATATGTACAGAAGCACACAAGCACAACCAAATTTGAAACGTGAGACCCTTTATAAGTTATGACATGGTGGATTTTTTTTAAATCGATGTTTTTTGCCCGTTTGACGAGCAAATGTCCCCGGATTTAATCGCTAACGACATCAAACGATTGTATAGTATTGGGTTTACGTATTTACGTTTGGAAAAAAAAAATCATATGAAAAAAGTAACATCGTCTATTAGATTTAATACATGTGATGATATTATTGTGATACGACTATCACATCAGATCTAAGATTGGCGTCATCTCCTGTTCTCAGCGCCATTACATTGGCTTGTGCTGTATCTTAATTACAGTAATGGGAAAGTGTCTATTAGATCGGACAGAAGACCATGTTTGTGTAAATGCGGCAACTTGTGTTTATTGAAAGCAATCGTTAGATTTCGTTAGCGATTTAAGTGCGTGGAAATGTACTCATGTCACGCACTTCACACATCACACGTTAATTATAGGAACTATACATACTGGGATCGTCATAGTATAATGTTGTTGTTTAGTCAATAAAAGTGGTGTAAACATTCGTAGAACCGTTTTAACTAAATGTGTTTAAACCATATTTAACCTCGCCAATCTCTAAATAATTAACATATTTAACTCAAAGTGGACTACATACTTTTCCAATACCTGTCCAACATAATATATCAAGTTAACAATCACAGACTGAAAAAAAGCTTGATAGACAAAGACATTGGAAAAATAAATAGTATACATTATAATATAATTTATAATACAATATTAAAATAGACCTATAACATCAGTCCACCTGTTAATCAATAAACTACATGCCAATCGGCAGTTATGTATTATTAAGTGTTACTTCAAGGACGTTTTGTTAAAATATTCAGTAACATTCATGTTTATCTTGCAGAATTCCATAAATATAAAAAGTCAATTTTGACACTAACCAAATTCTTACTTATAAATCTACACTATTAAATAACTATTTAGATTCTACAAGGGCCAACATTATAATAAAATAATAAATGGGGTTTAAGAACGTACGCGGCAGTTTAGTTTCACGCAAATTTGTTTTTACTGTAACACCGGTTGCGCAATAGGTGTATGCGTTTTCGGATAATGTAACACCGGTTGCGCAATAAGTGTATGCTATTTCGGATATTCGAATCAAAACGAGATGGATATCAAATATGGGGATAACACCAAAGAATCAATTATTATGAAGCAAAGAAAACTGATTAAACAATATGAGTCCTATACACTGCACAATAAGAATCGTCCATCATCACTAAGACCACACAAACCTTTTTTATAGCGTGATTGCAACGGCAAGCATGAGTATTAATACGGGAAAATTGTCGATACATACTTATAATGGAGATGTTTGTTTCGCAACTTAGACTTATTAAAAAGGATAGCTTTCATGCGCATTTAAGAAAATGTTATTGAATGATCATATGTTTTGAACATGTCACAAAAATATACTTTAATTTGCATCAATTATAATTAAAATGTCAGGTACATTTGATGTTATGCTTAACGATGAATCTCAATACTTTTGTAATTTTAATTTCTCACACATTTACTAAGTACATGTATATCAACTTTCATGTTTTCGTGTTGTTTGATATATTTTATTACATAGAATCAATGATGAATGAATATCATTTATTCACGGCGCTCTATTACATCTGGAGCAAGTGCGGGTGGGGTTGCATCTTGCTCGACGTTCAAAAAGAAACACGCGAATATTATTGTGTATTTCGTTCGCATATCATATTTCTCTTTGATCAATTTGATTAGAACAAAAATGTTTTGTTTATTATTTAATAGCAATTGAAAAAAAAGATGAACAATACATGTTCAGACTGTCTGATCGTTAAGCAATGTATTTGAAAACATGCGGGTACTGCACGTGCAATTCATTTATGAAACACAAGTCACGTCAAAGAAAAAGAACGTTTGCCCTGCATCTAAATATTGTTAAAAAAAAAAATCTATTTTATGACAAGCTGAATTCATAAAGACGCGCCATGCAACCACGCGTAGCATGCGGGAACTTGATAAGGCCCGTATTTGTGCATGGGGAAACATCAGCAATCAACATTATAGTATCTTACGGATTCTGCGTCTAACAGTGAACAGCACAATGACCCAAATAATATTGAGCAAACAGAAATGGATAATTATTCAATTAGTTAATGCCTTTGCAATCGTAATTAACTATTTTGGAGTTTAGCATGTATTTTTTGACTACGAGTCTTATTTAATTTTCTGCAGATTAACTGTAGTAATGAACATGGGGACCTAGTTTTATTTCTTTGTTTTCGTATTGTTGATATCCATTTATGGTAGGTTGGGATGGAATCTATGTTCGGGAAGGCAAACACACACAAAAATATAATTTTATGATGAACAAACAAAATTATCAAACTTTATCAAAACGTCCTAAAAGTGTATTATCTACTTTAAAAAAATGTGAGTCAATGCTGACTTAAAAAATCAAGATTGATTTAAGTATTATTACATAACAGTGGCGCAGGTTTTTTTCCTTCTTTGTGACCCGCCGAATAACGGCCCTTTCCCCTCAGCAGGCGACTATTCCCCTAGATCTCATTCCCCCTCCAAAAAAAAAACATTTTTTTTTAACCTTTAATTATATAAGTTAAACTGATCCAGTGTAGACAATAGAAAAATATTGCATAATTAAATTATCTGTTGCCGTGAATTTGTTTTAAAAACAGTAAAATATATGTTAAATTGATTATTTAAGACTTTCCTTTTTTTCCCAAAATCCGGTGTTTCGCGCGATTTTTTCCCCCAAATTTGCCTTTTCGCGCTTATTGTTTTCCCCTCAGAAAAGGCTAGGCCCTTTCCCCCAAATCAGAAAAAAAACCTGCTGAGTGGCGTATCAAAAACTAATAGGTTATTATAATTTCCAAAAACGTATGAAATATACCGAGTTCATTTATGACTTTATGTAGAGAATGATCTTTTAACATATACGCATACAAATAATTCTGTTTTTATTCTATTCACATGCAGACGTTTTAGTCGTGTGTATAGGTTTTCAAATAAATTAATTACTTTCGTTGAATTAAAGCTGTATCGCACATTAACTGTGTGTATATACTTTTTTGCGTATACATTTTCTTTCCAATTCCAATAATATATAACTGCTAATAGACACATTTATGTATAACAATTAAATGCTGTGAATTAGTCACGTCATGAAAAGAATTACAATAAATACCTTTGCTGTGCCCCTTTAAGTGTATTATATACATCTTGTTTTTAGTTGCATACTGCCTACTTTAACTGATCTTAATACATATTATTAATAATTTGGATCTTCATTTAAATTTAAATCTTCTTTTTCATTGGTATACAGCCAAACAATGGTGAAATCAAGTGAAGAATTACAATTAATAATTTACTGCATGCAGTTAAACGGCGCTTATTAACAAACGACCCTGGTGACCTATGTTTTTCTTTTTATATTTTTATAAAGTAATAAATAATAAAACATTTGGGTAAGTTTGGACAAAATCTATGTACGGGAAAGACTTTAAATATATAAAGTAATATGCATAACATTGATGTTTATATGTGAACTTCTGTTGTTGTTCCTTTTGATAAATTAATGCCCTGAAAAATCAATTTATGCTTTTTTTGCAGTATTTGCAGTACAGTTAAATCAGTATTATATAAACAGAGAGAGAAAGAAGTTTTTTCAACAGTTTTTTAAATAATGTAATCGATTTGTTAGTGTTTGCCATATTTTAAATGTATACTTATGCTGAAATAGGTATGTTGTTCAAGTGCGAATAAAAAAATAACAACACTGGTGATCCATGATTTTTATGTTATTTTTCTATCCACAACATATGGTTCTAGCTAAGTATCAAACATTATCAAATTATAAGTATAAGAAAATTTGCATTGAAACTGCAGCATACGTCCTTAATTTGTAGATTTGAAAGTCAGGAAACCAGCATTAAACCAAACAATAAGGTACTTGTTGTTGATTTGAATAAATGTTGTATTATTGTATCGCAAAAACGCAACCCAGAACACATAAACATATTAAATTTCGGCACCAAAAATTAGTTCCAGTCGGGTTTGTGGAAACACACAACTCTGTAGGCCTTACACATGCAGTAATAGTGTTTTTATAATAAGAAACTGTCATAATATAAATGTATTGTCAAGCAAGCACGATATATGGATCATATCTCTCGCCGAAATGGACTGAATTTGGGTCCAATGTGGGTTCTCACAAACAAGCGCAAAACACAATTTTCGTTTTCAAAATATATACAATTCAATTAATTTTTCCTAACAGTGCTACACTATGGGAGCAGCTAGCCATGCCCATATGGGCTTGGCTATATACGTACTATATGCGTCAATACATATAGATGTGTCAATAGAGCCAATATGGATTAAATATGGGAAAGCCAATATTGGACCTATATTCGTACGTATGCTGGATGGTACCGTATTGCAAAATATTAGTGTATTCTATTATTATTTATCATACCACTATGCTCATATCAACCTGGGCCCGACAGTACAAAAACTAACAACTTATTAATATTTGACGTAATTATTTTAAAATATTATAACAGGCAAAATGCCAATTAAACTTTGTTTACACTAGATAAATAATTAAAATGACCTGATCTCAAAGTAAACGTCCGTTAGCTCAACTAGCTTTTAAAAGTTCATCGTGCCTCAAAAAGTTGTAACTCTGTTGCTATGGTCTCCTTCCTACCATTGAGTAATTAAATAGTAATTAAATTGAATGCGTTTTAATTCCCTTTTTTTACTGTTTGAGTTGCAATGCTATGAGGTTAAATTTTATTTACACTTATATGTATCATGAATATTGCTGGGCCAAGTGTGAGGTTGAGCGCTCTATAACCGGCTTAAACCCCCAGTGCTTAGCATTNTGCATCAACATGCGCACTGTTCGCAAGCCTTTCAAACCAAAAACATGTATCTAACAACAGCCAAACATCGATTATCGGGAGCTCACGTCACTTCGCACGGCCTCCGATATTTAAATAACGTGATAATTTACGTTCGCTTTTGTACGTTATTATGGTGGTCAATGTCGACACAAATAAAAACCGTTCTCTTGTGATACATAATAATTGTTCTGTTAGAAAACAGGTCACTGTTCTAGGTTTTAACACATTCACGTGTTAACAACGAATAAATATAGTAAAACGGTATCTGCTCAGTGTAATCAAGACTCCTGAAAGCCAATGCCATAATTCAGTCAGGAGAAGTTTGAATTGATTGAGAGATACAGTTTGGAATGGAACCTTCTGACCTTCAGAAATAAGGTCAACAGATAACTAGCGCTGACTGTGTCGGTGTACCACTGACCATTGACAAGCACAGAGCACATAACACGCACAGAATGGATGGCCTTGATTCAATGTCGGCCTTGTTGTCCCTATTGCCAGTCATGAAATGAGGACACCCGCACGCCGATTTACAGAAGAAAGTTGTCCTTGAATATGGACAAGTTTAAGACCGTCAACTTCGCTTAATTTTATCATTACGAAATTAAATGTGATTGAATAATCTACATACATTCTTAGTCAATAATAAATATGAACGTGTTCATCAGGTTTATTTCAGAAAAGTAGAACGACTCACACACAATTTTATATTTGCCGAGAGCGATAAAACATGCCTGTCAGAACATTAATGTCCACGCGATACTGGTATATGCAGCGGCAAAGTTGAATGCTAATGGAACTATGCAAAAATTCATGTTTTGTGAAGGCGAACTTGTAACTGTTGTTTCATGTATAACAATATCGCTTGCGTATGTTTAGAGATAACTATTCACGTAATTGGCAATATTGTCAACATTTAAGATAAAGTTAAAGACATATATCATAGAAGTAAACATATATTAAACACACACACAAACACTATATATATATTTATCATTACAAAAAAAAGACGAGCGTCTTATATTCAAATAAAGTGTCGAGCTGTTCCGTTTTAAGTGTAATATCATGACACACAACCATCGTTATATAAGAAAATAAAATGTTCTTCTTTTTTTGCATGAAGAAATATACATCCTTAAATACGTCAGCATATTTGAAGGAATCACATATCTTGGGTACACTTGTGCATAAAACTAAATATATGTTGCTACCTGATTTGTTGTTAAAGTTCCACATCAAAACAGTATAAAAACTATATATTATATTCATCCTGTTCTGTTAAAGCCTTCGTGAAAAATTGTATTGAATTGTGTTATTCTAGTCAAAAGGATACATAAACTATATATTATTGCACAATAAATCAATATTAATTTGAACTACCAATTTCACAGAGAATGTTAAAGTAGTTTTGTACTTAAGATACAACACAAGTAATTTGTGACTTATATTTTTGCTTAAAAGAAGATGGTATTGTACAAAATAGCATTTATTTTGTTCATTTATCACATATGCTTTTCATCTACGGATTGTTTTTTTTTTACAAAGAAATATTGCACATTATATATTTATTTGAAAAACAAAATGTACTTTAACAAATCCTGTTAAGAAACTGACTTAATAACATTCGGGAAATCGAGGCATGGCTGTTTCCGCTTTACACGACTTCCCATTGCATCATTGGCGCTTTACACGACTTCCCATTGCATCAGGCAGGAGTCCTTGCCACCAACAGTGACCACGGTCTTCCCGGAAGTGGTGAACGCGACGTTCTGGACGACGGCATGAGAACGATAGGCGTGGCAGAACGTCTGAATGTACGAGAACAATTCATAGATAAGGTGTCATATATGGTTCACGATCAATAACACTGTTAATGTGTTATCAGTGAGCCGTATTGTTTACGAAGGTCAATACAATACGCATTGTTTTCATAATATAATTTATTTTGTTTTATTTTTGATAACTATGTGTCATATATCGTTCATATACTGCACATAGCAGACATAGCGTAGAACATTTTTATCTTACACCTTATTAAATCTCAGAAAAAAACTGTAGATTTTACCCTTTTTTTGGATCAAATATTTTACTTTAAGCGACTGGTTTTCAAAGTGCAAAAAATGTAAGACTCTTCTTTCACGCCAATGATAATGGATGACATTTTTGTTCAGTAAAAGATACAATCTACCTTAATAAAGCAATTATGAAAACGTGATACGAAAGTCGTATGCTGACGATACACACCATCAAATGCAAAACAAACATCTTGGAACATAAAAGCTAAAGATTGCTTGCTTTTCCGCGTAACGGAATACGCGGCATGTCATTAAACGGTGCATGATACTGGTGGACAAGCTCTTTATTATGCCCCCTTTCGAAGAAAAGGGGGTATATTGCTTTGCACATGTCGGTCTGTCGGTCGGTCTGTCTGTCTGTCTGTCCGTCCACCAGGTGGTTGTCGGATGATAACTCAAGAACGCTTGGGCCTAGGATCATGAAACTTCATAGGAACATTGATCATGACTCGCAGATGAGGCCTATTGATTTTGAGGTCACTTGGTCAAAGGTCAAGGTCACGGTGACCCGAAATAGTAAAATGGTTTTTGAATGATAACTCAAGAATGCATACGCGGCCAACAGGGCAAACTCTGAACAATAGTACTGAAGCAACTGGTCTGTAATCCTAAATCTATAATTATCAGTTCAATGAAACATCATTTTTTTAGTGAAATACAGTGGATCAGTAAAAATATTATCAGAATATGAGATTTTTTGTATATTTTGTATATTAAATATTGTGTTAATGTTTAATTTTGTTGATTAATTTAAATATAAGCAAGACAGGGGAGGTAAAATTTCAGCAGTTGCCTCCCTTGTAATTTATTTAAAATTTACCAAATGTTAGGCTAACTGCATTTTTGTAATGCAAAAATAAACATCGGGCAAAAATGAAATTAAGGCACCACCACCACCACCACCACCACCACCACCACCACCACCACCACCACCACCACCACCACCACCACCACCACACAAAAGCTCCCACTACAACTCACAGCCCATATAGGGGGCATGCATGTTTTACAAACAGCCCTTGTTTCGATTAAATTGTGTCATTCTTATGCGACCTAAATACTATCTAAGTTGTACGTGTCTTGTTCACGAAATAGTTTTAAGTATTTAGAAAAAAGAATGGTGTCTTGCAAAATCACTGTTTAAAAACAAAAGTTGTTACTTTTGAAGTACAAACTGCAATCTTATTTATTTTAAATGGCCTGATTGGGCTCTATGAAATATAAATGTTGAACGTCTGTCCTTCTTATATCCTGATGTGAAATCTACAAGGTGCATCATACCTTTGGAGCTGATAAAAAGTATCAGATCCTTCACTTAGGAAAACAATATTTTCGACTTTAAATGTAAACTTACTCCGGCATGAGAACATGGGTATCGAAACAAACACACTTGTCCAGAGTTGTCTCCCGAAACAGCGATGTTGCCATTGACTGCCAGTGACGTCACTTCCGCTTTTGTGTTTGATCGCGTTGCTATGATACCTGCTAGGGAAGCGTCGATTCGAACTGACTGCGTCGACCATTTAACGTCCATAAGAACAGCCTGTTTGGGATATGTATCCAGGGTCGCCAGTTGCCCTGAAATAAATTACTCCTCGGTTATTTTACCTTGATTCATTATTAAAATACATTTAAAAAAAGAAAAGCGCTGCTTTACTTTCTTTTTCGTGTAACACAACTATTATGAACATTTAAACATCTTTAAGAGAGCATTGTTGGCGTTTTCATTGGCTACCTGTTTATAATCTGATTGCATTACGTTACTTTGTCGATATGCCGTCGTCTGGCGTCAAGTCAGTACCAATTTTTGGAAATAATCATCAAGTTTTTCGTTAAAATAATATTGTTTTCTGTAGTGTAAAGGTGTCACGTAGTCGCTTATTGTTCGTTTTCACGTCATGCGCATATTGCCATAATGACGAGATTCGCATCAACTACATTTTGCTACATTGCGAATAGGGCAAGTCCGTCCCTTTCCAATAATGTTAATTACTCCGTATAAGGTGAAACGAAATATTCAACAACAACGCCATATACGAATCTATTATAGTTCATATTTTCAATCATACAATTACATTCTGATAACTACATGATTGGATCTTTACCGATCCGTTCGCCTCGAAATCTGTATCAAGTGTGTTTCTATTCTCACAAAACTTGCTTACAGGTTAATTTGCATAAAACTCAATTATAACTTTGATTGGTCAATAGTGTCCGTTTCTGCACGTGCTTATTACTGGTTGGATGTTGTTAAATGTAGTGAAACCCTGGGAACTGAGAAACTACTATTCAAGAATTTACACGCTTATCAAACATGGTGATATAAAGTCTAAATGTACAAATACTTTGATGCAAACAATGCACCACCCTAAATCCCGTATGTCAACAGCGCTGACCACTCCATCAAATAAATGCCTTGTTAAACATACAGACTTTAGATATAATACTATCTTTGATCGTTCATCTTGTTAACTTATTATACTGTACAATGAGTGCAGGGATATGTCATGTTTATTTGCTATTGATAAACTGACCCGCATTTTGAACCAGTTTCTACATGCAAGAAATCAACCCAAATAGTTTAAACACTTATGATGACCAAATCCATTTACAAATTCCTATCATATTATTAATATAACATAATGTTTATGTTATATATGGATACATAATTAATTTATGTATTAATCTGTGTTACGTTACAAAGGTATTTGCTAAATGCTAACTTGTTATCAAAATTCCCGTTTGCATTTGATATACAGATATTATAAAACGACAACTCTGGTAAGAAAAAACTTTTTTTCTAATCGAAGATTTTCAAAATGTTTAAATATTTATTTACAGAAAGTCCTTTGTTATCAGATATTGCAAATATACCCATGTTTGCAATACAAAACGCAAATAACTTTAAAAGATAACATGTATGAAATAAACGCCTGAACATACATTTTTAGTATGACACAGATGAAAATATTTAACATAATGGATAAGTGCAGGTTTGGTTAACAATCTAATCTCACAGTATTTAATCTCCAGGCCAGTGGAACTTGACCTCAGCAAACGTTGACCTTCGACTTCTTCAGCTGACCAATCAACGGCGTTCACAGGACTAGCGTGACCCTGCCTCACAGAGTGGAGGACAACACAATTTAAAACATAAAACAAATTGATCATTGTCTTCTTTGTTCTGCATAATCTGCTAAGCTATATGCTCTATGATTTATCGTATGTACTAAATTGTTTTTAATATAATTGCCAGCATGTTTTGTTATTTACGCAATCTGTATATTATATCCAAATGTATTTTTTACTTAAAGCATGCCATATAAAGCTTATAATAAAGCATGTGGGAAAGGACATATATTTTTAATCCGGAAACTAGCCGAAAACAAATGTGATTCACAAAACCGTCCGAATAGCAAATGATAAAACTGGTCTAAAAAAACAACAACAATACTATTCCTTTACTTTGCCCTTAAAGTCCCACACCTCAACAATACTGTACCTTTAGTTTGCCCTTAAAGTCCCAGACCTGCGCACCATCGTCACGTGTCAGGTAGGCGTATAGATAAATGCACGTGTCATAGGACCCGATCGCGATGTGCAGTTGGTCTGAAAAAGGGCGGTTGACGGGCTAGAGCTGCTATTGAGCCTCGTTTATTAATGAATTATGATGTATCACACATGAACTTCAAACTGAGCTAGATTTTTTAAATATATGAGTCTCGCTCTGAAAAAATGGGGTTTAATGCATTTGCGTGAAGTCTCGTCCCAGATTAGCCTGTGCAGTCCTAACAGGCTTATCAGGAACGTCTTTTTTGCGCTTAAACTAGATTTTTGTTTATACAATTTCCTTAAAAGGACTACACAGCTAATCTGGGATGACACTTGACGCACATGTATTAATCATAGTTTTCCAAGAACGAGGTTATATTATTCTCATATAGCGAGCCAACGTTATCCGATCAGGTTCCGTACTGGAATCCAGTCAAAATCAAATAACGAGTATCGCAATAAAATAACCATAATGGCAAATCTAAAAGAAAAAGGGTACTTAATTTTGGATTATTTCGGTTTCATAAGTACATAAGTGTAAAGTAGTTAAATGTTTCAAATCCTTATATGTTTTACACTTTTAATGTTCAGTAAAGAATTCGAAAAAGATCGCATGTGGTGCCTTGGTATGCGATGTCTCTCATGAAACCTTTATCCTGAAATCAGAACACACGGGCCAAGACGCCTTCTTATCATAGTCTCTAAACCAAATCAACCAAGATAAACAGCGCATTAACTTGTCGTGAAACTGTGCGTTGACCGACATAAAACCGACAACGGTAATATCAAATGAACTTTATATAACGGGAAAAAAATCCAGAGAGTTGAAGGATTTTTTTTTTAAATTCATTTTTTGCAGAATGCCACAATGTATGCCAATTTCAAAGTTTTGAGCCAACTGACTAAATATCTGATAAAATGTTTGAGGTTAATGAAATATACACAATATGAAATTTCAAATGCACCAGAAGGAGAGAAATTTTATAACAGCAGTGGTCCTTCTTTTAAGGCAATGCCAAAGATTGAGACGCAAACAATATTGAGACAAAAACTATAGGCCTATTGAAAAACTATCAGTTTCCTAGGAAAACTAGGTATTTGTGTCTTTTGAGAATGATTCAATAAAACTCTTTCCGAGTATTGAAAGTGCTTATGTGATCTCCCGATGGTATAGTGGACGCCATTTCATTACAAACTCCTCCTTAGTTGAAGCTTAGTCTCGTTGTTTTATTTATTTTGAACAATACTATTTCATGTATGTATTTACTATGCTTCTTGATACGTTTACATTTTAATACATTATTATTTCGAAATCTAGCATTACCTGGCGAAATTTTCACGCAATCTAGACGATCCTTGGTTAACTTCCGGTCTAAAACATCTGTCCAATTCTGGTCGACCTTTTGCAAAACGTGTAAACTGAAAAAATCCTCGAAATGTGAACACCATTTCCTAATCCCATTGCAAATGTCATCACAAATGTGTGGAAACGGTTAGGATCTAAAAATATATAAATCCGTAACCATTGTTTCATATTTTGAAAAGAAAAATACTTTAACAATACTTATATTTATCAAACGAATGTCAAATGACCATTCATGTGTTATATTTCATGTTAACCAGAATTGATGAATGTTTAACGACTGAAAAATGTTTACTTAAGCGTTCACTCTTAACTATCTTGCAATCGAAACTTTTGCAAACCCATTGGTACACCATCATGTTCTCTTACACACATGAAAATCAATCTATTATCCGCAAAATACAATTGAACTGTATAGCGTTTGTAATAGCTCACAATAAAAAAAGGCTATTTATATGGATAATCTTTTGAATCATTTACGACTTCGATTTCTTGAAAAAAATCAGCACAAGAATTGAAAAACGATATGAGTCGCGCGTTGAGAAAACGGAGCTTAATGCATGTGCCGAAAGTGACGTCCCAGATTAGCCTGTGCAGTCCGCAGAAAGTCTCTTTTAGCAAAACTCAAATTAAAACGGTAAGTGTCATGTGCAGACTGCACAGGCTAATCTGGGACGGAACTTAACGCACATGCATTAAACCCCGTTTTATCAGAGCGAGAATCGTGTCTGTTACTCACTGTCCGTCCTTGGTCCCCAAGGCAAGCAGGGAGCTATCTCGGTTGGAATCAATACACGTGTATTGTAGACCCTGCATTAAACCAGTAGTAAATAATTACCGATCGTTCAATCTTTTAAGAGAGCGTATATTTTGCGATGTAGATATTGTATGTGATGTTGAAATATGTTGCCGTTCAAAAGGTCAATCTTGTTGTAGTTTTCTGAAAGTGGCTTTTTACAGATTTATTATTTCAAGCATTTCTTGAAGGTTACACCTTAATTGAACATGCCCCATCATGGATGCCGTTTCCATGAACATTATGTTGTGTTGTTAATCTGAATCTTTGTAAAACGGCAATCTTTTAAAATATTATATAATTCAACGTGTGCTTTTATTAATGAAACAAATATCATTTTTGAATATGTGCAACTACATTTGTAACTTACTTGTTATAGGTAACCACAATAGCATATTAAGTCGACATATATTGTTACTATGAGCTGTCTTCAAAAAAATGTATTTGTAATTAATAATACATTATTGACCCATTCAAAATAACACATTTTCATGACAACGAACGCTTTGTATCTTTAACACTTGTAAGTTTTGAAATCTGTAATTCGCATTTATGCTGTTAGTTATTAACACAGCTACGAACAAAAGTTGCCGTGTTTTAGAAATTAATACAATAACAGTGCAATACCAAGCTAAGTATACTGAATGAAATACCGAACTATAACTAGCTAGTTTCGAAGTTTCATCAAGTTTGGTCGATGCAAACTAACGTTAGTGCACGGAAACAACCCGTTTGACGTCACCGACCAGCCTGCCTGCCATAGCCCAGTCGTATAAAAAATACTTGCAACGTAAAAAACCTGAGTGGCAACCAGTCCTTGAAAGCAACCTTTTCTATCAATTTTGACATTTGATTGGCAAGACTCGAAGAATATCCATATTTTCTATTTGTGCAACTGATATTATATTGCCAACCTTGTACTGCATTTTCATTCGGCAGATCCTGCTGGTCGTGCTGTATCCACAAATGAGGCCGTCAAGACCAGCGGTCAGAACGTCTGTCTCGGAGTCGGGCACGACAGCAACCCCTCGTACATCGTCATAGTGACTCTATATCATACAACACTACACTGAATAGCATTAGCTCGATAATTACGTGTAGATCGAATTCAGAGATAACGTTCAGTATTTCGACATTAAATACAAATAGTGTTCATATAGTGAAAAATATATAGATGTGTAATAATTAGTCATGGATACGCGAAATACTATTGTGAATATAGATAACTAAAAACAACAAAGAGCAAACAACGACGAGTATACATGAATGCATATCACATGCACACGTTAAACAAACATTCTTTATCTAGACCTTCGTTATGATTTGATGTTTGTATACAAGATATTATTGGTTGATAAAAATATAAATAACGTGCACAAGCAGGAGAAACATCCTATAACTGCACGAGGTTCTTTTTGATGGCAAGCGACAAAACAGTCAGACAGCCTGAGCATTTATTCAGATTCAGATTTAATTAGTATTGCATTAATGAATAATGCGTTCAGAACATCATTATAAATTACAGGAATAACCTATCGGGTAGCCCCATATAAATCGCATGAAAACAAATCGTTACCTTTCACGAGGGCCAACAGTTTGGCTTCTCTATTGCACTATTTGTAAAGTTATGTTTCGGGCATTCTGATTATTAAAGTAACAATAAAGGTGACAAATCCAATTATTATGCATATAAACTGGTCTAATTTTTACCGGATTTCAGTTACTCTTACATAAAAAATGATAAAAACACAGCTTAGGTGCAACATTGTCAAGAATTATTGAAGATATGCCCGTTTCATAATTTGAAGAAATGTTTACATTTTGCAATTTCCGTACATTTTCGCTATCTCCGATGTTCCTCGGCTTCTTTCGTNTATGTGTGATAGGGTTTTACTCTATGGACATTGGTAATGTATGTGTGACTCTGTATACCTCTATGAAGATGGAGTATAACTATAAATAACGTCAATACTTGTATAATTTGGTAGAACTCTATGGTCATTGCCAACATTTGTATAGTTTGGTATACCTTTATGAAAATTTGCAGCACTTGTGTTATTTAGTATAACTCTATGGAAATTGGAAATATATGTGTTAAAACTATATGAACTATATTAGTAATACCTGTGCAATGGGGTATAATTAAGAAAATTGGAAATACCTTTGTAGTGGGGTATGACTCTATGAGCATTGTCAATACATGTGTCATGAGGTATAACTACGAGCATTTTCAATACTTGTTGCATGGGGTATATCTCTATGTACATTGTACATACATGTGTAATATGTTATAAATCTATGAAAACAGTCAATACCCGTGCAAATGGGTACAACAAAGAAAGTTTGCAATATTTGTGTAATGAGGAATAACTCTACGAAAATTGTCAATAATTGTGTAAAAGGTTATAACTCTATGATATTGTCAATAACTCTGTTATGGAGCATTGACAAAATCTGAGATATTTGGTATAACTCTAAGAAGAAATGCCTCTGTGATGGGGTATAACTCTATAAACATTTGAAATACCTGTGTGAGGGTGTATGAAATTTAGGAAATTTGTAAATACCCGTGTGATGGTGTTTAACTTTAGGAACATTGTCAATACCCGTCTGATTGGGTATAAACTTTAGGAACATTGTAAATACCTGTGTAATGGTGTATAACTCTAAACATTATACATACCCGTGTGATGGGGTACAACTGTAGGAACATTGTTTATACCTGTGTGATGGGGTATAACTCTAGGAAATTGTAAATACCTGTGTGATGGGGTATAGCTTTAGGAACATTGTAAATACCTGTGTGATGAGGAATTACCCTATGAACATTTTACATACCTGTGTGATGGGGTACAACCATAGGAACATTGTAAATACATGTGTGATGGGGTATAACCCTAGGAACATTGTAAATACCTGTGTGATCAGGTATAACCATAGGAACATTGTAAATACCTGTGTGATAAGATATATCTCTAGGAACATTATAAATGCCTGTGTGATGAGGTATACCATAGGAACATTTTTAATACAATTGTGATGGGGTATAACTCTAGGAATATTGTTAATACATGTGTGATGGGGTATAGCTTTAGGAATATTGTAAATACCTGTGTGATGAGGTATACTATATGAACATTTTAAATACCTTTGTGATGGGGTATAACTTTAGGAACATTGTAAATAACTGAGTTATGGGGTATAGCTTTAGGAACATTGTACATACCTCTGGGATTAGGTATAACTGTAGGAACATTGTTTAAACCTGTGTGATAGGGTATATCGCTAGGAACATTGTGAAAATCTGTGTGATGGGGTATACATACAGATGTATTGTTAATACATGTGTGATAAGGGAATAACTCTAGGAACATTGTAAATACCTGTGTGATGGGGTATACATATAGGAACATGTTTAATACCTTTGTGATGGGGTATAACTCTAGGAACATTGTAAATACCTGTGTGATGGGGTATAACGGTATGAACATTGTAAATACCTGTGTGATGGGTTATACATATAGGAACATTTTTAATACCTGTGTGATGGGGTATAACTCTAGGAACATTATAAATACCAGTGTAATGGGGTATAACTCTAAGAAAATTGTAAATACCTGTATGATGGGGTATAACTCTGGGAATGTTGTGAATACCTGTGTAAGGGGGTATAACTTTAGAAACATTGTAAATACCTGTGTGATGGGTTATATTTATGGGAACATGTTTAATACCTGTGTGATGGGGTATTAATCTAGGAACATTATAAATACCTGTGTGATGGGATATAACTCTAAGGACATTGTAAATACCTGTATGATGGGGTATAACTATGGGAACAATATAAATACCTGTGTGATGTGGTATAACTCTACGAACATTGTAAATACCTTTGTGCTGGGATATAACTCTGAGAACATTATAAATACCTGTGTGATGGGGTGTAACCCTAGGAACATTGTAAATACCTGTATGATGGGGTATAACTCTGGGACCATTATAAATACCTGTGTAATGGGGTATAACTATAAGAACATTGTAAATACCTGTGTGATGGGGTATAACTTTATGAACATTGTAAATACCTGTATGATGGTGTATAACTCTAGATACCTTGTAAATACCTGTGTGATGGGGTATAACCCTAGGAACATTGTAAATACCTTTGTGATGGGATATAACTTTAGGAACATTGTAAATACCTGTGTGATGAGGTATAACTCTGGTACCGCCCCTTGTAGTGGTGGACTGTCGGTATCCGATGTGGTCATAGAAAGCATGGAGTTCATGGTAGTTCCAACAAGGAGGCACTTCTCGTACATTCGCAGCATTCGTATACCTCCTTCACCGATGGGTACCTACAGCCAGAACACAAACATTAGAAACATACCATGCGGACATTACGAAATCTAATTATGAACCAAGCGAGAAGCCGAAGATGTTTGAGCATGATCGAAACCATTTAACAAATAAAATTACGACTGTTTAAAATAATTTCATTGTTCACACGTTACATCTTGAGAATTGATCATTAATACGAGAATGGCGAACATGCACAAGAAAGGTACTGTTAAAAATATATAAAATATAAAACATATTATTCAAATCTAATGATACTTTTTTCTAATTTATGCCAATGCAACTCATATCAAAATTAATTTGTTGGAAACACACTTAACGTTGATTTTAGAATAACACATGCTTTATTACTCACAGTATTACTTCAAATGCAACCGGTATTATAAAACGATAGCTGCACCCATTTTATTAAATAACTATAACATTTTCAAATTAGTGCACCAATCTGCATCTTACCTGCATGGAACACGTAGAATCCATGTTCTTGCTCCATTGCCAGCAGTGTATGTAACCGTCCCGACCCCCTGACAGAATGTAGCCTTTGTGGTATAGGATGGAAAACACTGGGCCCTGAAGCGAGGCAAAGTAGGATTGTTTTAACACCAACAACAACAGCAACAACAAACAAACAAACAACACAAACCAAACAAACCTGTAAACAACACTTGGCTTAAGGACCATATATTTTTGTAAACTAAACATGAACGGACTGTGACAGGCAGTGCGAACCATATTACATTGCTTTCATCCAGCTTTAAGTTATCACAATTGTTCTCAAATAAACCGTTATCACTGAACAGTTGAAAATGAAAACGGTGTTTTTTTACATTAAATAGTGCGAATAGTGTAATAAAAAAATATTACAAATACACCAGTCTGATGACTGGTGTGTACACTTTTCAAACACATTTAGAATGATTTTTGTTAAGGCATTCAAATCATTTATATTACTTACTTCATGCGCATGTTTGATATAGTTGGTGATTTGATTGCCGCCATCTCCGAAGATGTAGATAGTTCCGTTGGAGTCGCCGGTGATCAGGTCTCCCTTATCGTTGAAGGCGACGCATATCGTGAACTTGGCGCGCAGGAATTTCTGCAACCAATGTCCTTTGCTTAAGCATGTTTGTCGGTAAAAACATATAATTAGTTTTTGTTCACGAGGACTTCTCGTAAAAAGCATTTTTGTGACACCCTCGGGGTAATTATTAACATAAAAGACATATCAATATTTTCAAGTTTGGTTTATTATATTTTTTATGACAAACGTAATTTTTCTTTAATTATTAAAACATGTCACTATTTTTGGGATCTTTGGGTTTGCTTTCATTGAACAAGTGCGACATTTCGGATAGTATTTTATTTAAAGAAGGAATACGGAACAAAATTACCCTACATGCTTACAGACGAATTGTATTATGCGAAATACTTCGTATAAGCAAAAGACAGTTTGATGGTCGAGTATCCAAAAGTAATAACTCTTATTAATTTAGATTTTTTAATAATAAGCAAACGTTAAGACATGTCAAAACCGACAAATGAACTAGGTTTTATATCGCATAGGATACAATGATATCTTCAGGTAAAAACTAACGTTGTATTCCCGTTAAACTTAATAATATAATTGTTTCATACTTGAAAACGACATACAGGTATGAAATTTAGAAAGCAAATGTAAGCGGAATAGCTAACATCGTATTCCACCGACGCCGTGTTCTGTATTACAGGTATGGAATTTTAAGACAGGTGTAAGGGAAATAACTCACGTCGTATTACACCGACGCCGTGTTCTATTTTACATGTATAAACATTAAAGACATGTGTGAGGGAAATAACTCACGTCGTATTCCACCGATGCCGTGTTCTGAATGGTTGCGCTCTCGGGGTAGATCTTCCACCAGAGAATATGCTCCTTCCCCGCTGTGATCAGAAGATCCGGGTACTTTGGGTTGAAGCCTATATCGCACACCAGATCTGTTTTGAGCTGGAACCAGATAAGGATGGTCAGGAGATACCATGTCCGCTAATGAGACCGAGAACCCTTGCGTGTCTTAAACAACGTGTTTTGCGGTTTATAATATAAATAACCAAATTGTATGACGAACATATTTTGCAAAACCATTTGCAGAAAATACATTAAACATGGTACCATTATTGAATCTACATCTTCAGTAAAAAAACCTAGGGGCTACATTGGATCAAACTTTGTCCTTTGATAGCATGGCTCGTTCAGTCATTGAGAAGGCCAACTCCAGGTTTAAATATCAATATAGAAAGAAAGAATATTTCACCCAGCAAACCAAGAAACTTCTTGTCATGTCTTTGATCCAGTGTCATTTTGATTATGCTAGCTCTATATGGTACCACAGTCTCACCAAAGTGTTACAAAATAAGCTCCAAACCACCCAGAATAAGTTATTACGGTTTGTCCTAGGTCTCGATGCAAGGGCTCATATTGGGCCAAAACAATTGCGATTACTCAACTGGCTGCCAGTCAATAAACGTGTAGACCAGATTGTTCTTGGCCATGTGTTTAAGATTAAAAATGAATTAGCCCCTGACTATATGGGAGAACATTTTATTACGCAGGCCTCTATTCATTCATACAGGACCAGGTCAATTCAAAAAGGTGCATTTGCTGTCCCCAAATTTAAAGGTTTCGGGTCAAAGTCCTTTTGTTACACGGGGTGCTCATTACGGAACAATTTACCCTCCAACATAACACAGATAAATTGTCTGTTTTTAAGTCGTCTTTAAAAACTCATTTATTAGAGAATCTGTAACTTTTTATGTGTATTTTTGTTGTTGTTGTTTTTTGTGTGTTAAGGAATCAGTTCTAGTCATCACTTTTTATCATCATTGATCCTATCTTCCATAAATATTTTGCATTCTCCATTTTTATAAGTGCCACTCTATTTCCTGCCACCAGCACAAAGGACCACAATGGAAATATGGGTTTACTCATTTTTGTGTTATCCTTGGTGTTTGGTGTGTATGTCATGGTATATTTATCTTCATGTTTGTGATATTTTTATATTTTGTACATGTTGTGAATGTCCATGTATGCATTCCTTGCCGAAAATAATCTATCTCTCTATCTAACGGCATTCGAAAAGTCGTGACTTTTCAATCATGGTGTCGATTACAGAACATGACTGGATTTGATTTTTGATAATTCAAAGTATCCAATCATATTACTTTAGACAATAGCACATGGCTGCATTATGCAATCATATTACTGTAAACAAAAACATATTGTTGCATCATTTTTCAAATCATATTACTTCAATTAATAACACGTGGTTGCATTATCTAATCATATTACTTTAAAGAATAGCTCAAAGCTGCACTATCCAATCATATTACTTTAAATAAAAAACGCATACTTGAATTATCCAATCATATCACTTTAAATAAATAACACATGGCTGCAGAATCCAATCATATTACTTTAAATAATAGAATGTCGCTGCATGATCCAATCATATCACTTTAAATAATAACGCAAAGCTAAATTATCTAATTAAATTATCTAATCACACAACTTCAAATAATAGTGCATGGCTGCATTATTCAATTATATAACGTTAACTTATAGCACATTGCTGCAGTATCCAATCATAGAACATCAAATCCTTGGACATATACTATAAGACAAACATATATGCGGAAATTGCTAGGAATGTGTTACTGGTTAGGCAATTTATACGGTTTTGCTACATAAATCAAGCGTACCAGGTCTTCTCCCTGAAGAGTACCCGAGTCTGTGTTCCAGACAGTGAGCTTCTTCTCTAGACTGTTGTCAACGGCAGCCAACACATCCTAGTGGAATGAAGACATGGAAGTTACCAATACATCATAATGGAATGAAGACATGAACGTAACCAATGTGTCCTAGTGGAATGAAGATATGGAAGGTACCAATATATCATTATGTAATATAGACATGAAAGTTACCAATATGGAATAGTGGAATAAACAGGCATGAAAGTTATAGACTGTTGTCAATTGCAACCAAAGTTATAACTGTAGCCAACATATCCTAGTGGAATGAAGACATGGAAGTTATTACTGCAGCCGATATATACTAGTGGAATGAAGATATGGAAGGTACCAATACATACTAGTGGAATGAAGACATGAAAGGTACCAATAAATCCTAGTGGAATGAAACGACATGAAAGTTACAGACTTTGTCAACTGCAGCCAATACATCCTAGTGGAATGAAGACATGAAAGGTACCAATATGTCTCAGTGAGATGAACAGACATGAAAGTTACCAATACATCATAGTAGGAATGAAGACATGAAAGTAATTACTGCAGCAAATATATCCTAGTGGAATGAAGGCATGAAAGTTACCAATATATCCCAGTACAATGAACAGACAATACATTTAAAGACTGTTGTCGACTGAAGCCAATATATCCTAATGAAATGCAAAGACATGGAAGTTACCAATACATCTTAGTGGAATGAACAGACATGGAAGTTACCAATACATTCCAGTTAAATGAACAGGCATGGAAGTTACCAATACCTCCTAGTGGAATGAACAGACATGGAAGTTACCAATATATCCCAGTGGAATGAACAGACATGGCAGTTATAGACTGATGTGTATTGCCATCAAAGTTGTTACTGCAGCCAATATATCATAGCGAAATGAAAAAACATGGACGTTATTACTGTAGCCAATTCATAAAAGTGTAATGAAAAGACATTGAAGCTTTAACTGCAGCCAAGACATCTTAGTTAAATGATAAAACATGGACATTATTACTGTAGCCAATATATACTTGTGCAATGAAACGACATGAAAGTTAAACTGCAGCCAAAATCCTAGTGGAATGAAATGCAAAGACATGGAAGTTAGAACTGCAGTCAATATTTTCTGCAGCCAATATATCCTAGTGGATTTGCAAAGACTTGGAAGTTATTACTGCAGTCAATATTTTCTAGTGGAATGAAACGACATGGAAAGCTATTTTCACTGCAAACTCTGTCTCTATCCGGTAACTTATGACAAAGAACTCTATTTTAGTACTTAGCACATTTATAGAAACATTAATCTTCGGAAATAAAAGTGAACGAAAATGTTAAAATGTATAATACTTTTTTTTATTGCCAGTTCTGGAAAATAAACATTTGTAAGTTTAAATAAGCCAAGTTTGTAAAATTCAAAAATCCGAATTTTGATGACTGCTTTCCCAGAAATACATTCATAGTATACAATGTATCTCATTTTCAATTACAAAAGGTCTCATTCAGAAAGGGATTACATCCGGGCGGAAAAAGGGGGATGGGTATATAAAAAAATATATAACATTTACCAGCAGCTAGACACAAATGTCATGAATTTGTCTTTATTTTAACGCATGCAACTGTCAAATGTATAAAGCGTTCATAAATGTTGAACAATTATATAAATGACATTCTTGAACGGGTCAGCGACTTAAATCATTATACATTTTTTTTTATTGCCTATTTAGTTATTCGTGAACTATAGTTGAGTCTGTACAACACTATACCTGTCCGGGGGAGAAGGCAAGGCACGAGACTGACTTCTCAAAGGCTCCGAAGCCAAGCACGTGCAGAGTTGTCAAATTATCTGATCTCCACACTCGGATATGGGCCTGTAGTAAACACGTCGTGCTTTATTTTCAGTGCTTTTGACTTCTAAACATGCATGTCCAACATAAAGAAGACATAGTCAACAAAAGAAATGATTAATTTACTAGTATTCTGGATGCTTTGCGAACACGTGAACAAGTATCCGAATGCTGTAATTCAAACATAAACATATTGGTGATGAAATATGGACACGTCCCCTTGCTTTGTTTAATTTAACGCCAATTACATTAACAGATGTTTAGGAACATAATTTTCATACGTTTAAGAACACTTTTTGTGTTGCGTCGTATGTGCTGTGTATTTTAAAAAACGGAACAAAGTTTTACCAGTTTTCGTTCGCTTTCCAGTACATTATATATTATTAAAACTCGCCTTTATTTCCGGTTTCCTTCTGCTGGCATACTGGCCAGTGGCAACAATTACCTTGTTAGAATGCACATCCATACTACAAAAATAGAAATAATACAAAACACACAGACACACACAAATTTTGCATTCCAATATAATGAATAATGCACTATTATGTAGTTCCTTGATACGTTTTTATGAGCGCACATATTGACAGAAAAGTCGAAAATGATTGTTCATACAAACCTACAGAATGACGGACAGTCACACTGGTAGATAGAACGAAGGGAAGCCTGCCGTACATACGTACATAAAACCATAAAGAAAAAAAGAAAAAAACATATGACAAAAAGGCATAACAGTTTCAGGCAGGCAAAGGAATTAAAGGAAATGTAAGCATGTGTTAATGACCTTTTTATTTCCTCTGTGTGTTCCTTATAATGCCTTTGTTGATGTGTGTCTTTTCTGTACAATACGGCAATGTAGGACATGAAGTAAAGGATTTCTCCGCTGGCCAGGATGTAAATATTCTTGCGACAATCGTTTCCCCGGTAACCGTAACTATCAAAAACACGACAATTTTTAAAGCCTATTTTTAACATTGATTTTACCAAAGGGATATGGAAAGAAAATTGTCATTGGCGTTAAAATACACATTCATCCATCAGCACAACATGTGCCTATATTCGCGACCTGATTCAAACGTGACATGCATTTAATTAAAGTAAGTTCAGGAAATGATTGCGATCGTGTTTCTATTTTCTTACATCCACTGCAGTTTCAGTCTCTCCCGCGGTGGATCAGGGACCTGGTCTTTCAGCTTCTCCTCGCTCGTGTTAAAGCTCAACTCCTTCCCGTGGATGGTCACTTTAACGGTTTTCATTTGTTGTTGCGAGGCATGTTCTGCTTTGTTTTCATCTATAACTACATGTAGATACTTCGTGTTGTGGTTTTCGGAGAATTAAGCTTCATAGGGCTATTGATGCCTATAACCGTGTAATTTTTCTTCTTAATGAGATGATTTTATCACGTGTTTATTTAATGATTGCTAATCAGAATGGTCTCATTAAACAAAAATCGCTTTGTATTGTTTGTATGGGTGGGTTTAAATCTAGAAAATGTCTAATATAGTATTCATCGAACAGTTTGTTATCTTATATATATGTAAATCACTTATGCTGCGTTTTATTTATTTACGTTTAGTATTTTTAATTGGACAAATATCACAGTTTTGAATTGTTTGTTGTTTACAAGGGCATATCGACGATATGCCCACTTAATGTAGACATGTATTGAAACAATGCATATTTTATCTATATAAAACAGATATTTAACTAGCATCAATGTTATATTAATACAAACCGTAACTTAGAAATGTAAGGTCAAACAAATATTTCTTCGATACGCGCCTTCGGTGGAACTCAGAACTACAAAGAGGTCTTCTTCAATGAGAACTTACTACAATTTACTACTGCGTATTGCAGTGCCTTTATTTTATTCAAAGAACTATTTCAAAAAGCATTTATAAAATTGAGACACAAGTGTATAGAAGCAACCATTCAATGTATACTTTTTATCTATATTTAAATAAAATACCGTATTAAAAGTCGATACGCCCCTTGTTGAAGATAATCAGTAGTCTACATAAATGCTAGTGTTAAAAAGCAATCAGTTCACTAACTAAATCAACATGAAATCAAAAGGTAGTATTTCCGAAAACACTAGTACCGACCTTTCTGCTCTGTTTTCACCGAAACGATTTCCCCGTTTTTAAACGTGACAACGTCAGACTCTGACTTCTTTTCCGATGTCGTCGCACTTGACATCTCCGGCTTGTCTTTGACGTCCTTACTGTCATCCTCTCTGAGATTCGCCCTCGTATCCTCGTCTGGCGGTTGCAAAAGTTGATTTTTCGGAGCGGTATCACCGTTCTTGTCAATGCTTTCGACTTCCGCCAATGAATCGATTGTGTGACCTTGAACGTGACTGACCTGGTCTCTAAGTGTTTCCGTGTCCGAAGTCATGCTCGGAGGGGTTTTCGGCGGACTGCTGGTTTCGGAAGGGGCCACGATGTTAATGTCAATGGCAGCTGAAGGCTTCAACTGTTTTACGAATGTTTCCGCTTTCTTTTTTTCCCCATGACCTTGATAAAAGTTTGTTTTAGTTTTAAGAAATATGTTATGATTTTGTATCGGTAGAAAAAAGTAAGAATTAATAGTAAACTACGATTTAAAACTAAAATGCCGATGTGGTAAAATCTAGTTTCATAATGCCTTTCTTCAAAACGTGCTCGTTATAATTATCATAACATTGTGTGTGTGTGTCAATTCAAGAATGAGAGCATGAAGTGCAATACGGAAAATAATTATTAAATAAATGAAGTATTTCTTTACTATGTTCTGTTCATTTATCTTCTCATGACTTTACCATACGCTTTTTTATTAGTCGGTTACTTATTGGGCTTGAACATTCTAGACGAATTCTGAGTTGAAAATAAGAAGACTACTTGGTGTGTATTTTAACGTTTACTATTTCAAATAACCGCATATATCTTGTTCTGTACATTTTTTATACAAAAGAATATCTTGACAGAAATTGTTGAATACTATCTAAGTCTCTGATACGAACAAAAAAGTACAAACACTGCTATAAATTATCATAAACTAACTGTATAACTACGGTGTAAGTATTTTAATAAACAAATAGATCATAAGGATCCTTGAACGCTCACCTGCAACTGAAGCTCAGAGCTTACATACTCGTGACTCCATTGGACTACTTTTGATTACAGGTGCATACATTTAACACACTTAGAATATGAACAAGGACACATGATAATGAGCAATACTTACAACTCTGGGCCTTTTCATTTACGTGAAGATTATTAAAGATGTTTTGGCATATAAGTATATAAAAAATCATGTTACTCCTAGGGCGTGACCAAATGCATAATCAAACCTCTGAACCTTCTTTGTGTCAAGAATATTTTACAATTAATCTTGGAATATATTCATATTATAACTATGAACAGTGGGGAGAAAAGGACCACCCCCATTGTTTAATAATTTAAACAAACTGGGTAGAGAACCTTAAGATGATGCTATATTCCAAGTACGAAAGCCGTGGGATTTGCGGTTTCACACAAAAAGATTCCTTATAACGACTTTCTCTATGTGAGTCAATGTAACAGTTGTTACCCCAGGGCATGTTCACTGCTGACCCAAGGGACATTATTTGAGCAAACTTGGAAGAAGATCTCTAAATTATGCAACATAATGTTTATGAAAGACCTGGGTTTTGAGGTTTCAGACAAGTAGATAAGTGAATGCCAAACTGGTAACTCCCGGAATGGTGCCAGTTTTGACTGCAGGGGCATAATTTGAACAATCAATGTAGAGGACCGATAATGCTTAATAACCAATATATGCCTTTAGCTTTTCTGTTTCAAACAATTATTATATTCATGTATTCCCTATATAAGTAGGTGTAAAACTGGTGACCCTCGGGCGTTGCAAATTGGATCTTACAGGCACAAATTGAAAATGATTGTAACGAGCAAAATACGATGATATATACCAAATATTAAAGCTCTTGGCAGTGCAGTTTCAGAGGAGAAGATTTTTAAACACTTGATTTACCAAAACACCATTTTGGGTTCCGTGACATAATAAATTAACCTATCGGTACTTTATGAACAACTTCCAAAAGAGGTCCACCCAAGAAACACTCCTGCAGAAAACGTTGAAGCACAAAATAAACACGCCACTCACGGACGGACGACAAACATCAAGGTATCCCACAGGCTAACCATGACTACGATGTAATTAGGCAAGCTTACAAAACAATTTACTGCATTCTTTAAAATTTTATTAAATCTACCTCTGTGTGCTAACACTAAGTGGACAATTATGGTACTATTGCTAGATAAACAATACAACAATCATCTATCATAGCTGGTTTCTATCATTATTATATCACCTCTCAGCATGGCTTTTACACAATCGAAAAATCGTGACGAATTAGAGGGTGGGCTTGATACGATGCGTTGATCTGTAACAGGTTTATAAGTTGGAGCAATAATCAGTGGAATTTGAGTTAACATCTTGATAATTTGATAATTTGTCACCAATAAATATAATTATACTGTTTTACTCTGTATAATAATGTTTTTGATAAAAATTCCTAGACGCAGTATGGTGGGTAGTATTTGTGAACAAAATAACCTGTCGGATATATCGTTAACGGCGTTCGTTTTCTGTTTGTTTTAGCTAATTTGGAAGGCAATTATTATTCAATAATATATATAATTGATACTTAAGCCTTTACCACGATGACATTCGTTTACAAATGGAAATAGCAATAACTTTACCGTCTAAATGGCTGGATGCACCAGGTTTATTTATTTCAGTCGCCGTTCCTGTAGACAATTCAAACCTGAAACGAATACAAAGTTGCGATAGATGGTGATTTGGCCATCAAGAATGTGGCAACCTCGTTGTTAAAAATAGGATAATATTAAACTATGAACAGAGTAAACCATCAACTTCTCTTACAGAAGGTAAATCGTATTATCCCACTATTTGTTATGGCGACATACCGATTGTAAATCATGTAGACACAGCGCACAAGCATTAGACACGGCTTAAGTCTTACTTAAACCTACTACAGATAAACATCCAGTTGAGTTGTGAAGTGGTAGTGTATTTACATTTAAATGTATTGCATAAAGTGTTAACCTGGTGGACAAACTGTCAAAGCTGGGCTCGGAATTTTCATCGTTGACTTTACTCTCAGACTGGGCAACGTGTTGCTTGAGATCAATATTAGAAGACTCGGTCCTTGGGGACGTTATATTGAAATCGGCTCTCGAGCTAACAGACTGCAAATAAAAAAAAATAATCTTGGTATTGGGCAGAACAATCAGTAAGAACGCATCTCCAACATAAACAAAGTTACACCTTAGCTGCACCAGGAGAAGACAAACCTTTTAATGTGACGATGTCCTTTATTTACGGCATTTGAGCACCTCCCTAAACTGTCTGATATAAGACAAAGGCACTGGACACAGCACAAACAACAAACATGCATCAAACTCACACAAAAAAAAAATAACGCTGGGGTATCCACATCACAACGGCATAGACATAATGAAGAGTTTTAACCGGATTTGATTAAATCAATTTAAATGTATTTCCTAGGTTCTAATTACTTTCATAAGTTTAAATTGTCAAAAATATAAAGCGGAATAATTTCGATTTATTATTATTTCGTCATAATTGCTGACATACGTGTAATGCTTATAGGAAGATACACAGCTTGACTTATATTATTCTATGGCCGAATAATTAAAGCGCACATAAACAGAACACCAAAGCTCGAATCCGGTGGGTGCAACTAGTTTTTCTTTCTTTTTAAGTATATTCGTTGAGATAAACGGACTTGAACATTTTAGTTTCAAATTGAATGCTTTAATCTGTCCAGTTAAGACAATGCATGGAATACTACAAAATACACTTCACATGTGTGAACAAGCTTTATTAAGAAGAGATTCGATATGTGAATAAATTGCACCAACAGCTCCTGTTTTCAACTTCCATAAACACATACTAGCACATGCCAAAAAAGTGTCTGCGTCGTTTGTTAGTAAGCATGTACAAATAGGGTAAGCATTTACGTATGTTCCATTTAAAACAATCATTAACTCTTGTCATTTAAAGAAATACATATTTACTACCTTCTTTCGCAGTTTGCTAACGATGTTTTCTTTGGTCTTGGTCGTCAGCTCATCCATGGGTGTGGGTATAACAGGGTTTTGTGACTTCCGCTGGTCCGGCAGGGTCTTCAGACTCGGATCCATGGCCCATGCGTTCGCTTGTCCGCGTTCCAAGAAGGCCATGAATTCGGGCCAACTGTGTATATAAAGTGGTAGATGTTTTGTTAAATAAGCAGAGCACTATAGCAGCAGAATGTGAACAGAAAATACATATAGTTATCACACGTTAATCTTTGTATACGAGTACCAAGTAGCCACAATAACGCTGAACGACTAACAAACACTTTACAAACATTAAACATAAATAATTAGGCATTGAAAAACCAATTGAAAGCATTCGTGTTTCCATCCGGTTTATAAAATAAAGCAAACCATGAAACTCCAGCAATAATATAAGGGAGACATGTTCGTTCTCATCCGCTAATTTTATAACAGAACAACTAGACACATACACTGATTAAAACTGGGAGGACCGCGTTGGAACGACCAATGAAAAGTATTGGGGGGTTTAAAAAATGAAAGTACTAACCGCAATATATCGGAAGTATACTATGTTGTAATACTTGCCTTACGCTTTGGTTCTTTTCGTCGTCGCATCTCTTAATCAGGTTCTTAAGGAGCGCTCCAAATATAGGAATCTGCAAGTCTTGACAGAGCTGGTATAACTGCAACAGTTCAAAACAGTTCAAGGTAATACAGTGGATATTCCTGTTAAAACAACGACACGTTGACACGACGGTACGGCGAAGAAGTTATATGTACCAATACGACTTTTACTACAATGTGTTATTTCGCCATATACATCCAGCTAGTTTGGTACCTTAGAAGCCGACAAGCTTAACGAGAGCGGTATTTTCGATAAGTCGATTCACTGTATAAAGAGTTCAGAATTACGAAAGAAACACTAACCAAAACATGGATATCCATCTCTGAGATCGACACTAACTTCTGATACTGTCTACGAATAAATAAACATTCCTATCATGGCATTCTTTGTGACATCATTTGTTTATGAAAAGGATGCTGACCATTTTGCACTAGAAATACATATATTCGGTCAAGACAGCTGGTAAAGAGAAAACAATGAACTTCCAGACACATTATTAGAAGATATTTTTTTGCTTATCTACGTCTTTTATAACAAAACACTAAAATAACAGCAACACCAACACTAACAGACCACTTTTATAACAGAACGACAATTATAAGCATATACTGATAAAAACCTGGACCACTATCTTTGAACGGTCAATGCAAATCATGTAAAACATCGAACGAGCGTAAAGCATTAAACTATAGCATTTGCTAGTAAAATGTTCAGCAGAAAAAACATCGTTTGCCGCTCAAAAATAGATGTTTTAGTGGTACTCACGTAGTACTTACAGTTTCCCGCTCTATAATATATGTTTGAGTATTACTTACAACAGTAGCCTCCACCTTCCCGATGTATTACTTACAACAGCTGCATCCACCTTCCCGCACTTGTTCGCGTCTCTTTGCTGCAGCTCTGTACGCAGTTCCTTCAGGTCCATGTACTCGTGGCTCTTGATCAGCTGAGACTCGATCCGCCACACCAGGTCCTCGTCTATCTCCTCCTGAGACCGTTCGTGTCGTGGGGCTAAATCATTTCTGCAATGTACAAAGAATAATGAATAAATTATCAGATACCTAGATACCTCGTGTCTCGTTCTAAACAATTTCTGCAACTATCTAAGACTCGTGATTTTACCGTCAGATACTTGTCAATCTCCCTTTGAATTTTGAGACATCTTGAGTGTTGGGGCTAAATCATTTATGCAATGTACAGAGACTCATTATTCCACAACAGGTATTGCTATAAGGAACGTCTTTTTTGGTAATGAATCATTCCTGTATTGTGCAAGGAACTGTACGTACTCAGCAGATAACCCAATGTAAGATACTCTTAAAGAAAACGTAAAAAAGAGCAAACGGATGCGATTGTTGCACTTTGTTTAAGTTCAATAGCATATAAATTATGGAAACTAATTTGTTGACTAAAATTTGTATTACAAATGAAAACGTGTGCTTTTGTTGAAACGCGTATCACATCAAATAATACTACATCTTACTATACAGACACAATTTAAATAAATTGTACCTGCACATAATTAATACTTACAAGCACACCTTGGAAACCAGAGTAGTGGCGGAAATTCAAAGCCAGGTATCCACATGCATTCAATGCACATTAATTATTCACGTTTTGACAACACGCACTGCTGGCGGCAATTCAAAGCCAGGTATGCACATGCATGAAATTTAACAAACTAGATAGACGTAGTAAAAACCCTCACCTGGTGTACATGGCCAGTACGCTGTCCCGGCCGGACCTTTTGTGGGCCTCCGACAGGAAGCGGAACATGCCCTCCAGGTCGATACCGTTCGGTACATCGAACTTCTTAACGAGAGATTTCAATATACCACTCGGTATTGACACTTTGTTCTCCTGAATTCAGTTAATATTACGTTAGTTCATATATACATGCATATGTGTTAATATGTATTTTAAAGGGACATATTCACATTTGAAAAAATGACAGTAAAATATGACATAAATTAAAACATTGTGTATGCATTTTAATGAAACAAGCAATACTATCGTATAACTTC